>OVBE01011395.1:0-14200 GCA_900406425.1 Iberis pinnata
TAAAATTTCATAGAAGATATACCGGCACTTTGTTCTCTTTGTTTCCACTTTTCATTAGAAATTATTCATCATCATATCAAAGTTTACTTAATCCCGGATTAAAGTAGAAATAACAAAAAATACTATTTCAACAATGACAACAAAACCTAAAATAATAAAACATACATAAATTAATTAAATAAATGTGAACAAACAAGAGAATGTGCTAAAAAAACCAGAGAAATGTGTCAAAAAAAAAAAAAAAACAAAAAAAAACAGAGAAATGTGCAAAAAAAAACCAAGAAATGAGAAAAACCATCACTGTCGTTTTGTTATTGCTTCAATAATCAACTTAGTAAGATCAGCTCTTAATTGAGTCTCTTGCAAATGCAAAGTCAGACATTTATTCTTATGACTCATAATCCTCTCTTCAAACTCTTTCTTCTTTTCTTCATCCACTTCGCTTATCCAAATTTGAATCACAGACCATTCATCTAAACCGTAACAATATTCTCCCGTCTCTGTTTTCATAAGAGATGCAATATCTCTTTCCGAGACCGCATTCTTTAACTTTTTAAATTGCTTATCATTATCTTTTTCTTCACCGGCATCTTCTAATGCACGCTTTTTGGGCAAAGAGAGCTTTTGATCAACAGCTTTAGTTTCATATGCATGAATTTTAGGAACAACCTTCTTTGACTCCGACGCTGAATCATCACATTTCTGGTTTAGTCCAGAATTTTTCACGGCTTCATCTTCGTTCACCGGGCTATTTTCTTCGTCAGTAGACTCTTCTTCGCTGCTGCTCCAATCTTCCTCACTTTCAGTATCAGAAACTTGAACATCACGATCGCTTATAATTCCCATTGCGTAATTCAGATTCTAAATAAGACCAAGTTAAAAAAAAAGTTTGCTTCTCTATATATCGAGTCACTTCCCCTTATTATATAGATAAATTATATTTGTTGGAAATTGTATTAGTCATGACTCTTTTTAATTATTGTCGTCTCTGACTCTTGGTGAGACGTGTTCAAAGAATATTTATCATTATTATATTTTATTTTTGGCTTTTAGTGTCCTATCAACTTCTTTTTTCTTTGACTAACACTAAACATCCCACAATTTTTTTTGATATGTGTTGTCTTGTGACCGCCACAACAATTTGATTTCAGTAACTTACTAGGCACGACGACTCCCTTTGGTGGCTTAGACACTTCCCTCTAAGACAGAAAGATCAAACAGTAAAAAGATTCTAATTGTGTGGCTCACAACACCAGATCTTGTTCCTACAATAAACACACACTAATCTCTCAAGAACAGAGGCAATTTGATCAAGACGAAGATTATCTTAGCAATAAGTGCATTCAAAGCTGACAGTGAGTTAGGTACAAATATAAAATCGATTACTAGCTACAAAGATGGACGAATCAATCCATTCTGAAATGCAATCAATGAATCTAAACGCGACAGAGGAAGAAGCTTTCATTCTTCAAGATATACCGGAGCATAGCTCGATGGAAAGAAATCACATAAGCATCATCGGGAAGCTGCTTAATCCAGACTGTCAAAAAATGTCCAGCTTAATTAAGGATATGTCGCGCAAATGGCAGCTTTATGATCGAGTTAGAGGAGTGGCTCTAACCAGAGACAAATTTCAATTCATCTTCAAACATGAACTTGACCTGGAGCGTGTTTTGGAAACCTCTGTATGGACATATAATTCCTGGTCCATGGTGCTGGATCGATGGATTGCGAACTCTCCTGAAGACTATCTTCGATTCATCACAATATGGGTAAGAATCCACAATATTCCAGTCAATCACCACAAAGAAGAAGCAATTAAGGCTCTAGGTAGCATTATAGGTGAAGTTGTAGAAGTGGCCTTTGATCCAATGGCCTCTCAAAAACAAGATTACGTTCGAGTAAAAGTGAAGTTTGATACAAGAAACCCTTTAAGAAGAGCCAGAAAAGTGAGAATTCCCATCAGGAGAAGAAGTAATCATCTTCTTTGATTATGAAAAAATTCAAAAAAGATGTTATAATTGTCAGAGATTAACACATGAGAAAGAAAAATGCCCCCTCCTGCAACAATCTCCAGAGGCAACTTCCAGAAGCCAATCTTCTCAAGTTCGAGTTGATAAGTCCCCTGTACAGAAGTACCTTCAAGAATCTGACCCCTTCTTTGGAGTTTTGAAAGAAGATCAGGTTAATGAAAAATTAAAAGCAAAAACAAAAAATTTTCATTCAAATTATAAGTTTAATCAGTTTTTGATATAGTCAAAATTAAAAGCAACCTAGCCTACGTAATGGGAGAAGCAGAGCAAAAGTAGAAGAAAGCATAAAAGTTTAAAATATAGAATAAGTTTGAGTTGGAAAAAAATACAGTTTACAATTTATAATTTACAATTTATTGATGATTTCTAAATGCAACTAGCAATGAGAATTAATTTATTTCGGTTAATTAGATTAATTCGGTTTGATTCGTGATTTTTTTTAATTGAGTTTGATTTTTGATTTGGTTTGGTTTGTTGGGCATCAATTTTATTTTCTATATTAACAAACCGAAACGAATTTGATAAAATTAACTGAATAAATCAAAATAACCAAAAATTAATTGAGATTAAGTTTTGTGAACAAAAAAAATCGAACTGTAAAACCAAATACCGAACTGAACAAATCGAATTCTGAACCAAAATTATATTCGCTTCAATTAGGAAAAGAAACTAAATGCTTAGTGGCACTATCTACAAGGACTCATTCGGTTAGCTAAAGATTTGTGAACTGAAAAAACTAGACTTTAAAACCAAATATTGTATCGAACAAACCGAATGCCGAACCAAAATTATATTCCTACCTTCTTTCTCCACTATTCTTATGTAACTCATCCGCTAATGCTACATACAATGCACATTTTTATTGAAACAGTCTATTAACATTAATAATTAAGGAGAATGTGGTAGAAACATAACATAAATATATATATATGTAGTCACTACCCAACTAGAATCACATTTTCTGTTTCGTTTCTTGGCCCAAATTTTTGATATTGGATCTATGATCATTCAACATAAGTCATAGTCCATTAAAATATTTAGGCTGAAACGACGACATTATATCATTCAATACATTCTTTTTCTTAAAATGAACATATCATATTAGAATTTTTAAAAATCGAATACCTGTCTATCTTTTATTTTATTGGCTACACTTTTAATATTATACTTATTTTGTGTTACCTTTTGTATTTAAAATTGATTTTTCTTTTTATATAACTAGTCACGAAAAAACCAAATTTAATAACCAAAATAAAAATAAAAATATATAACATTTGAAGAGTCACTTTGCAAATAAGTTCAACTCCAAAATGGCAAGACCAAACGACCAACGGAGCGATTTTCTAGACTTAGCGGTGGTTGGTTGATCTTTGAAAGTCTCAAATCCAATGATACTATATCCTTAATTGATTGCTCATTTCTGGTTTTTATGTATCGAGTAACAAAATAAGTCATGAACCATCTGATTTAAAATGTACTAATACAAGAATCTTTTCGTTTTCGTGTATACAATTAGAATTAAGGAAGATTTTGAAAACTATCCTATTTATACATCAAATTTTGAAAATTACTCTATTTAATTTTCTTTTAAAATTTAACTCTTATTATATTTTTCTAAAACTGCATAAGAAAATATAGACATAGTAAAAAAAAACTTCAATCCATTTAGCTTCATAAATATGTACAATGATTACAAAAAGTAATTGATCAAGTACCATGAAGACTACAAAACAACTCTTCTGTTATACGCTCGATTACATCATGGTTCATCCCAAATATGAGACGAACCCTAAAATCAGAGAAGTTACTTTCCAAAATTCACCAAGTATGTCTATTGTGTCAAGAAATATCGTTTTATAAGAAGGAGAATCTATCCTAAATCAAGTGGTAACGAAGAAGAAAACCAAGTAGAGCAGATGAAGACAACGTAGAGCAAAACAATTCTCTAGGCTTTAAATTTTTCAACAAATGTTGCAAGAAGCATTATGCAGATAGATGAGCATTAGCTCCCCAAGGGGTTGCTCTGTTGCAAAATTTACAGATTTTATAGTGCAAATTTTACATTATGTCTTAAGCTTAACAATTGATCTTAATGATGCAGACAGAGGAACTTTACCCTCTTATTTGCTTTCGACAATCTGGAATCAAGGAATGCATTGTTATTTGAAAATCATAGATGGAGAATTCCATATATTATCAACAAGGTCTTGCTGGATCTTCATCAGTTTCACTATCATATATTCAACGCCTTGTATCATCTATTCCTCATGATCTTTTACCATCTCTTCCGATGCAACCTACTCAAATGTGTTTCTACATTGATGTTTTGTGGTTAAACACGGATGTTAGTGTTACATTCCAAAACCAGCCCAAGAAAATTTCGGTCCAAACCCGAAGCCCATTAGCCAAAAAGAGGTATTAAAAGGAGAAGTAGTTCGTATTCATTAGTCTCATAAATCTTTTTTTAAAGAACGTTTTTTTCTCTCTAGCCACCAAGTCTTCTTCCTCCTTCTTTCTCCTTCTTCCTCACCGCCGATCGCCACCACCACCGTAGGTTCACTGCCGAGGCAGCCTCATCATCACAGTGAGTTGTCTCATCTTCCTTTCTTCTATCAAATCTCTCTTTTTCTATTAGATCTCTCTCAACTAGTTGCTGAACTCTTGTTGTCAGATTCTATTAGCCATCACCACAGTAATCCATCTCCATCATCAAGGAATCATCTTCCCTATCAGAAGCCTTCTTCTTCTTCTTCTTTTCATAAATATGAGAATTCATGATTCCATCCTCTTGTAAAAAGAACGTTCTTGTTCATGTTGTTCAATTTTTTTATTTTATTTTATTTTTTTAAATTATTTTTAATTAATTAATTAATTCCAAAATTAATTATTTAATTTTTTATATTTTTTTTCGACTGAAAGGACCAAAAAACAAGAAAAGTTTCTAAAGAAATAAGAAAAACATGACATAATAAAAATTAGAGCACACAAAAAACATCAAGAAGAGGCTGCTTCTCTTTGCAACACCTCTGCGAGCCAAACCGGTGCTTCACGGGCCATATACGATTGAAACCGACCATCTCGTGTAACACTAGTTACGATTGCTTTCACGCTTACATTCTTCTTCGGATGAACAAATAAACACTTTGCCTCTTCATAGTTCTTCATAAGATTGATAATACCATCTAAAGTGTATTCCAACTTAGGCCACTCCATTGGGCAATTAATAGCATCAACCATCATCTTATCATCTATAGCAAAATGTATTCGATTCCTTTTTTGAAACAGAAGGTTATTCAGACACCAATACACACCTTTGATGTACGCTTGGAGCTTTGAGGAGGATGCTTCAATTGCTGCTCTACTATGGTAAAGGACTTGCCCTTCATGATTCCTTAGGAGCCAAGCAACTCCTGAGAAAGGACACTTGAGCTGCCAAGACACAGCTACACTACAAAGGAGTGTACCAGGCGGTGGCGGAGTCCATAAGCACGTACTTAGCTGTTGCGCTTGTATAGGAGATGCCGAATCATGTTCCTTCTCTTTGTTATGTGCTTGAAACCATGAAAAGCTTGTATTAGTAACGTACCAGCGTCCAAAAGAATATTATCAAATATCCATTTGTTACGTCTTCTCCAAATAGCCCAGAGAATCCAAGGCCAAGCGTAATGGACGTCACTAGAGATTGCTGGCTGTTGACGAAGACCAAATAGATAATTGAAACTAACATACACCGAACTAGATCCAAAGTCAGAGGTATCCACATCAAAACATGTTGCTTGCCAAACTTGACGAGCTCCTAAACACTTGAAAAGTAAATGATTCACCGATTCTTTGAAATGGTTGCATATTGGACAAAGGGGATTCACCGGAGTTAGTCTCGAATGTAATCTCTCCTTCACCGCAATTGCCCCATTTAAAGCTTTCCACATAAAGGCCTTGATTTTTGGTAATGTTTTAACGGACCAAGACTTATGTTTAAGCTCATTCAGGGAAGGTCGGTCTATGTAAGGCTTACCCAAGACTTGTTCTTGTATAGATGCAGCAAAAGCGTACCCACTACTAGCCGTATATAATCCATTCTTGGTATGAAACCATATATCCTGATCAGTTTTATTCACATTAGGTGTGAGTGATAAGATCATTTTTACATCGTCCTTAGGAAACAAGCTATGTAGCTCATTCACTTTCCACTTACCTGTATAAGGGCACAAAAGGTCCGAGACTCTTAGCACAACATTGATCACACCATTGGAATTGAAGGGAGCTCGAGGTACCAGATAAGGCAGCCACGCATTTGTCAATACAAACGTCTCCTCACCATTCCCTATTACTCGATAAAGACCTTTATCAAGTAAGGCTTGACCATATAATATGCTACGCCAGGCAAAAGAAGGACTTTTTCCTTTTTTACTTAGCTGAAAAGAACCATTAGGAAAGTATCTGGACTTGTAGACTAGCGCTAAGAGGCTGCCCGGTCTATCTAAAATATGCCATGCCTGTTTTGCCAATAAGCTTTGGTTAAACAACGCTAAATCGTTAAACCCTAGCCCTCTAGCTTTCTTCGGTTTACAAAGCTTATCCCAAGAAATCCAGTAAATAAGTTTCTTATCAACCTTTGTACTCCACCAGAATTCTTTCATAGCACTTGTAACTTTCTTGAGGATTGTCTTTGGTAGTTGGAAACAAGACATGGCATAAACCGGAAGGGCCATAGCAATGGATTTCAGTAGTATTTCCTTACCTCCTTGCGAAAGCATTTTCGCATACCATCCATGTAGACGGTGCTGTAAATTCTCGGTTAGATAAGCTAAGATCCCAACTTTCGAACCACTAAAGCATTCCGGTAATCCTAAATACGAACATACACCCCCTTCCTTTTGTATACCAAATATGTCCTTTATACCTTGTCTTATGACGGCATTGATCTTGTCTCCAAACATGATAGAGGATTTTTGAAAAATAATCCTTTGACCCGATGCATCACCATAGTCCTTCAAACACTTGAGAATTGTGTTCGTTTCCTCTAGATTAGCACGACATAGGAAGAGGGAATCATCAACAAATAGGAGATGATGAATGGTCAAACCTTGCTCTGCTAATATCATACCCGAAATCAGACCTTGAGCTTCTGCAGTATTAAGACTATGCACCGGGAACTCAGCACATAAGATGAATAGAAGTGGTGATAGCGGGTCACCTTGTCTTAGCCCTCTCTCCGGTGTTAAAATCCATGTTCTTGTCCATTCAGAAGCACATAATATGTGACTGTTGAAACACATGACATTATCCAAGTAACCCATCTTGCCTCAAAACCCATAGCTGTAAAATATCTTGTAAGAAACTCCACTCTACCCTGTCGTAAGCCTTAGACATGTCCGTCTTGATCGCCATACAAGAATCCCGACAAAGTGGATTCGTTTGTAATCCATGAATCATCTCATGCGCTAAAAGGATATTATCCTTGATTGATCTCTTAGCAACAAAAGCACCTTGTGTGATGGATACTATGTCAAGTAGTATTAGCTTAAGGCGATTACATAGGATCTTTGAGAGGATCTTATAAGAAACCGAACATAGGCTTATCGGTCTTAGTTCTACCATTGTCCGCAGTGATGTTGTCTTCAGAATAAGAACGATTTGAGTAAAGTTCCATTCTTGAGGACACACACCACTTGCGAAGAAACTATTAATTTCTTCAATCAATTGTCCTTTAATCACTTTCCAGAACTTTTGAAAGAACAAGCTTGTCATTCCATCAGCTCCGTGAGCTTTGTTTGGATCGATATTAAATACAGCACATCTAACCTCCTCTTTCGTGACATTGGCTGTTAGCATAGCATTCATACTTGAATTCACTCTCGGTTGAAATGAAGAGAAGAAAGCCCCATTCCGTGAGGGCCTTTTAGAAGCAAAGAGTTCTCGGAAATACGAGACAACAACTTCACCCTTGGAACCTTCTTCAAACATCTCTGTCCCATTGGCATCACATGAGACGTGGATTCTGTTTCGGCTTCTTTGGCTTTTAACGCTAGTGTGAAAGAATTTAGAATTACGATCACCCTCTCGAAGCCATCTTTCTCTACTCTGTTGTTTCCAGAACTGTTCCTCCTTGAGATATGATGCATTTAGAGTATATCGTAGGTTGTTGATCAAGATGGAATCTGGAAACTCTTTTCATGATTCTTGATCTATCTTATCTCTAAGGAGTGCAATTGCAGTTGCTGCGTTTTTCGGGTTATCACGTCTCCACCCGGACAGCCCTTTTCGACAATTAGCAATGCGCTCAAAAGTGGATAGTCCTGAGTTTCTTTCTCCCCAGCAAGAGCTTATAATCTCTGTTATCTCAGGATATTCAAGACACCGCTTGTCAAACTTAAACTTTCCTTTGTGATTACTTTGTTCATGGGCAAATTTAAGTAGGATTGGACGGTGATCAGATTCAATGCGATCTAGATATTGAGTATGGCAACGAGGGAAAAGAGAAAACCACTCACTATTACCAAAGCTCTTATCGAGACGGCACTGAATCCATACATGGTTTCGATAACCAGCCCACAAAAAAGGATGACCCGAGCTGTTAACCTCGACAAAGTGGCATGTCGGATTTTCCCCCGAAAGTTCAAAAAAGAACGTTCCGGTCTTTGTATCCCTCCTAGCTTTTCCGTGTTACTCAAAAGATCGTTAAAGTCACCAATGGCCAACCAAGGCTGATTACGATTCATGCTCATGTCCCGTAATCTTCCCCAAGAACTTTCTCGGAGACTGGTGATTGGCTCTCCATAAATGAAAGTGATAAAGAATTCTAGAGAGCCAATGCGAACCTGTGTATCGATATACCTCTTATCGGCGAAAACAATAGTGACTGAAAAACTACTCTTCGAAAAGAGTGATAATCCACCACTCAAACCAACTGGTTTAACTGTAAATAAGTTCTCATAACCAAGACCACCCTTCAAATTATCCAAAACTTCTCTTGTATTCTTTGTTTCCTGGAGGAATAAGAAATCCGGAAAGTGCACCCGGCGCAAATTCCGAATTTGTCGAACTGTCGGGTCATTCCCCAACCCCTGACAGTTCCAACTCAATATGCTNCTTGCCGCCTTTGTCGAGTTTGAAGCTATCCGATGCTGAGCTTGGACCGACTTCTTTGTAGGGGATTCATCGATATTCGAACAATATCCTACTCTTTTTATTTTTGGAATCCGCTGATCATCTTGTTTGGGATCATCCATTATTTACTTGATCCTAACATTCGAATGGTCATTCAATGGGAAAGTAACAAGATTCGATGTTGGGTGAATAACTTCTCTTTGAGCTTTTCTTATCCATTTGTTTGGTCTTTTTCGGCGCGATTTACCGTGGGCTGAAGTTCCGGGTAAATTAACATTATTAGATCCCATTTTATAAACCGAAGAACTACCCAACGAGGTAAACTCCACTTCCATACGTCCTGAACTAGGCTGGTTAGTCTCCGGCACGGTATCTCTAGTAACAACAATTTCACTAGCTAGAATTCGACTTAGTAAATCTTGACTTTGTCCGGAATAACCGAAGACAAGTCCTTTGCCTTTATCTATCTCATTGGTTATGAGAGGAGGCTCCATAGGATCGTCATTACTAGAGTTATCAAAACGTTTTTGAATTCGTAAAGTACGAACCCGACGTTCAGCTGGATCTTCAACAGATAAATATTGGTGGATTTCATCACGTTCTTGACTTGAGAGGTGAGAAGGAAGAGACAAAGTCACTTGTGGCTGAAAGAGTGTAAGCTTCTGGTTCGACTCCTTATTGGAGAGGTTCTGATTTTCCTCTTGGGACTTCCTGATCTCATTCACACGTCATGTATGAACGTTTGGAACAGGTTAGGAAAGAAGAGGACAGTTGGCATCATCATGTGTGAGGCGAAGACAAGACAAACATCTCTTCTTAAACTTCTCGTATTCATACTGTATTGTTGCATTACGACCACAAGGTAATTCGAAAGTATGAGACTTAAAGGCTGGTCTTCTTATGTCAAAACGAACAAAAACTCTAACATAATCTGTAGAGTGAGACATCTCTGCATTGTACGCTATTTCTTTCACGGAACCAATAGCATTCCCAGCCTCGCGCATCATATTGGTCTCAAAATAATCAACAGGTAGATTGTGAAATCTGCCCCAAGTAGAGATAAAGCATAAAAAATCTTCAGGTGGATCCGGACGCCATTTATCAATTGAAATCATCCAATCGTCGAAGGACCATGGTCCGTTCAAAAATACCATCTCTATATCCTCTGTGACTTGGAAAATAAATTGAAAAGTGGCTTTAGATAGCGCTATGCCTCTTGCTCGTCCAGCAACTCTCCAGATTCTTGGGATCTTTTTTATGAACCTTGTCATATTTTGTTTATCAGGATTAAGAAGTCTTCCTATGATATTGTTCTTACTGCGCTTAACACAGCTAAAAACTGATGATCTCGAAACTTTTATCAGACTATCATCTTCAATAGATAGGGTGTTTAGGGCTTTCTCGATTTGGTCTTCCATGATTGCCGAAGCTTGCCTTGTACGTTAGGTCTGAGACAGTCTTCATACAGTCGTGAGATTTCAAAACGTTACGCCGGTGGTGGTGAGAGAAGAAAGATCGGCGAAGAAAAGGATGAAAAGAATATTCCGGTTAGGTTTGTTGAAGCTGAGGATAAAATCCCAGAAAAATCGCTCTAGCTAAGAGAGAGAAAAATTCCAATATTATTCTTTTTTAATTTTTTATATTAGTTTTTAAAACTGAAACTTAATTTTATATGTAAATTTTTGGATTTTTTTCTTTTATTATTAAAGGATAACTAATTATTGTTGAACTTAAGATATTTACCCTTATTTTTAGGATTTGATTAATTAATTATAGAAATAATTAATTAATTCAAATTTAAACTTTTATTTACGAAATTAATAATTATTCGATAATTTAAATAATTATTTTATTTTAACTTCAGATTTTATTTAATTGTTTTCGTATTCATTAATTTATTATCAAATAATAATTAATTATTTTTCTTTTATTAATTAATTAATTTATTTTAGAAATTATTAATTGTTTAATAAATTTAAATACTTATTTTTATTTTAAAGCTTAATTTTATAATTTATTTATTAATTTTCGCATTTAATAATTAATTACTAAATAATAATTAGTTATTTTTTATTTATTATTTATCTAATTTCGAATTTATTAATTAATTATTAAATAGTAACTAATTATTTTATTTATTTTGTTTTATTTCGGATTTAATATTAATTATTAAATATAATTAATTATTTTAAAATTTTAAAGCTACTTTCCTAAATTCCTAATTTATTATTTAATTATATATTAATTGGGTTATTTTTCTAAAGTTGATTAATTAATTCAAAAGTTAAATGATAAATTATTCATTCGTTTAAATGATTGGTTAATCATTTAAATTATACAGAACCAATTCTGATAAACCGAAGGATCTATGTTTTAATTTAAAATCCCGAGTTTAAAGAACCTGAACCTCGACCTAAGCGTAAAACATGTCTACCCGCTAAGCTAAGGTGAGGGTTAAGTTTAATAATTATCTTAAAGTCCATTTGGTATTTCTTCTATTCTAGCTTTGGATTAAAATGTGTATGTGTGTAAATAAATTGTGTGTATTATATGTGTGTATTAAAGTATATGAACTTGATAAAGAATATAGGATGTTAATCTAACTCACCATAGGTTAGTTGTGTGATTAGTCTTTGCTGTGTGATTTTTGTCGGAGCATCGTGTGAGAACCGGACCGTGTTGTTATGTCAGTTGCCTTGGTGCGATGCTTACAGGACAACGACCATGGTGTGTATATGAGCCAGGGAGTTGGTTGCCCACCGATACCCGTTTAGCCAACTCAGACCGACGGGTCACTGCGTCTGGAAGGGACGTGTCAAGCCTTCTGAGGCCAAAATCGCTAACAGTCGTTAGACTGTAAAGCATCACCATTTCTAAGTGAGTTGTAAGTTGTGGCGGTGGGCCGGGCACTCATGCTGAAACTACGAAAGCGTTACAGTCTATGAGTGAGTTGTATGTTGTGACGGTGTTGCGAGCACGCATATCGCTAGGGTTTGTGTGATATGACATATTATATAAGTTAAGCTACAAAAATCGCAGTAAAGGCAGGCATAAAAGATTTTGATTTTTCTCTTTGTCAAATTTTCAAGAACTGGAATAGCATTAGACAACAATTTCCAAATGAACACTCTGATCTTTTGAGGGGCTTTGAGTTTCCAAACCTTTTCTTTAAGATGATTGACATATGGTAAGGCATTGATTTCGTTGGTAAAATTGTGAAATTTGTCTTCATAAGCTAGATTGTATGCTGATTTTGCATATATACTACCATTCCTTGTATACTTCCAAACGTAAAAGTCATTCAAACTAGCATTTGGTTTGATTGCCTTTATTCTAGTAATATCTTCATCAAAAATACAATGTTGAAGCAAGTCTCTGTCCCAAGAACCTGGGGATGGTGAAATAAGATCTAATACTTTCATATCCAATTTAATAGAAACTTGTATTAGAAGGAGATCTCTTGTGCCTTTATCAAGCCAATGTGTTGTCCACACAAAAGTATTAAAACCATTACCAATGCCTCTTCTTAGACCTTTGATCAAAATTTTCTTTCTTGCTTGAAGACTTTGCCAGGCAAATGATGCTTTATTTCCAGTCACTGATTCTAAAAAATATGAGTAAGGATGATATTACTTTTGAAAAATTGAGCACAGAGACTTTGGGGATAATGCTGAAGGCGCCAACTCTGTTTGGCCAAAAGATCTAAGTTGTAGCTTTCTAAATCTTTGAATCCCATCGCGTCCTTCCATTTGGGAAGACACAATCTGTCCCAGCTTACCCAAGCTATTTTCCTCCTTCCTAGAATCAAGTTCCACCAAAACTCTACCATCATTGATGTCAATGCTTTACATAATTGTTTCCGAAGCTGAAAGCATGACATTGCATGAGTTGGTAATGCTAATGCCACTACTTTTAAAAACGTTTCTTTGCCACCCTGAGATAACAACTTTGTGAACCAACCAGACATTCTCCCTCTGAGTTCTTCATGAATAAAATTCAACAATTTTATTTTTCAACCTTTGAAAGCTTCTGGCAGGCCTAAGTAAGAAGAAGATCCTCCTAAAGTCGTTATCCGAAGTTATGCTTTAACAAATTGTTGATAGTAAGGATCAATCCTAGATCCAAACGTTATGGCTGACTTTCATAGTTGATTTTCTATCCCGACACTTCAGAATAATCCTCCAGAAGTTTCTTTAGTCTTGTGCATTGAATAAGAGACGCCTTACAAATTAGTAAACTGTCATTCGCGAACAGAATATGAGAAATTGATGGGCCATGAGTATGAAGCTTAATCCCTGAAATTAAACCTTACGCTTCTGCTCTCATTAACAAGTACAACAAACCTTCAGCTCCAAGAACAAATAGCAGTGGAGACATGGGATCCCCTTGTCTAAGACCCCGAGAAGGGGAAAGAAGACCAAAAGACTGGTCATTGATTAAAATTGAAAAAACATTGAGGAAATACACGCTTCGAGCCAATTAATCAAAATCTGATGCAAACCCAATGCCCTTAACAATGCTTTGATATAAGGCCACTCCACCCGGCAAAAGCTTTCGATATGTTAGATTTTATGGCTATGAACTCCTGAGAAATCGAAGGATTAGTTGTTAGGCAGTGAATGATTTCGAGAGCCAGCAAAATGTTATCAGAAATCAGCCTATTAGATATAAAGGCTGATTGGTTCAACGAGATTAGATCATTCAAAAAGGGCTTCACCCTTGAAGCCATAATCTTGGCTATAACCTTATATATTACGTTGCACATGCTTATTGGGCACAAATCAGCCATCTGAACTGGATTTGGTTTTTTAGGCAGGAGACAAATGTAAGTAAAGTTCCATTCTTGAGGCATAATTACAGTGGAAAAGAACTGCTAAATTTCTTTTGTAACTTGATCCCCTATTACTTCCCATAATGCTTGATAGAAGGCACCAGAGAACCCATCTGGTCCTGCATGCTTTATTTCTTCCTTTGAAATCTGTTTTATTAAAGCTCTGTTCATTGGCTCAGTAACTCTTGGTTCAAAGCATGCGAAGAAATCTTCTAAAGACGCTTTT
>OVBE01011396.1:0-14200 GCA_900406425.1 Iberis pinnata
GACCTTGTCAAACGTCAGCCGTAAAAGGTGATTATAAATGCATTGATTAGGTGTATTGTAAAGTGTGTGAGAAACAGGGATGAAACAAGATGGAATTTTTCCCTTCCATATAACGAGAGATAGATATCTCAGGGCCTATCAAAGATTTGATACTGAAAAATGCGTGGTCGCGCTCAAACGAGGTGAATGTCAGTCGTTTGGTTGATCAGTATAAATCAGAGTTCGATAAACGTGATCTAGCTCCAATAAGGATGACACAATTTCTTGCCTTATGTTGAGATCGAGATATAGAGACAAAAGGATATAATAATAGTTGATTCCAGTACAAGTGGGAGATTGTTGGGAATGTCCTGAAATCTTTTTGTACTTACTCTAGATAAAGTTGTAATGTCAAGGTTTGACAATTATATAATATTAGGGAGTTATAATGTTTTGCTAGAGACCGCTTATAATCTATGGTTTGTGAATCCATTGCTAATATTATATAATCCTACAGGGTCACCCACCTAAGCAAATTGAATCATGAATTTTACTGGATGTAATGGTGTTATTAATTATATGTTATATAAGATATACATATAATAAATTTCATACATTTAACTAAAAGAATTAAGATTAATTGTAAGTACATGTGATGCACATGTTGTTCACGTGGGCATAAGCAAAATGAATATACATCACTTTTGTTTTTGGGCTTAGCCCATTAGGACACATTAATCGTAATTAAGCATATATAAGATATGCTTGTTTTAGGTTTTGGTAATTAATCTATTAAACGAGAGTTTATGAACAAAACCTAGAGAGAAAAAGAGGAAGAGACGAATTGTTCGTCGTGACAACTCTTTAGAGATTTGATCTCGTAAGGTACTAGCATACCGTTTTCGATCCAGTTTGTGTGCGTGTGGATACCGGTAGAGGCACGACACTTGGAGTGCTCAGAAACCTCGACTAATTTTGTTAACCTTTCCATTGCGTAATTACCAGGTATATTCTATACCTTTAAGATTTAGGTCTAATTCATAATTTGCACGAAACTTGGGAAATTGAATTCGTAATTAATATTTATAAAGAGTTATAAATCGGTACGAATTCCAACAGCTCAAACTATGGCGGATGTGTGGTCATTACTGGCTGAGACGTTTGCTCAGCCATCTCGGGAACATATTCGAAATCTGAAGGTTCAACTCAAGCATTACACAAAAGGGACCAAAACATTTGCTGAGTATATGCAGTTCATTAAGATTAAATCTGATGAATTAGCACTGTTAGGGAAGCCAATTGAGGTTGATGACTTGGTCGAGCAGGTTCTCTCTGGTCTTGGGGATGAGTACAAGCCAGAGATAGATGCGGTTAATGGTAGGTATGTTCCTATCCCATTTTATGAACTTCATGAACGACTGATCAACCGAGAAGCCATTCTTCTCTCTCAAGAAACAGTCCCTCTTGTAGCTCATGTCACTGCCAATGTAACCTATACAAGGTCACCTAATCAGGGAAACTGGCGTTCTGGACAGTCCAACTCAAGTCGACGGCAACAACAAAATCAGAATGGGTATCGTGTCCCTTACCAACAGCCATCAAAATTTGGTCAGCGTTCGTCTCGCCCGTATTTAGGTCGTTGTCAGGCTTGTGGTACTTCTGGACATAGCGCCAAGTATTTCCTTGAATTCCAAATGGTTCGTGGCTCCTCATCGTCTGGTCCGTGGGTGCAGCAGCCGCAGCCTCTTCCCTGGGTACCACTGACTCAGTCCTGGACACCACGAGAAAATGCAGCACTCTACACTGGTGATACTTTGACATGGCTTATGGACACTGGTGCATTGCACCATATGACCTTAGATCTTGCCAATCTGTCACTTCACACTCCTTACAATGGCGGAGATGAAGTTCAACTTGGCAATGGGTCTGGTCTAGCCATTTCACATTCTGGTTCTTTATCTCTTCCCTCTTTACATACTCTTTTTCTTCTTGATAATGTCTTATGTGTCCCATCTCTTCATAAGAACCTTATTTTTGTATTTCAATTATGTAATACTAATGGTGTTGCAGTTACGTTTACTCCCACTTTCTTTCAGGTACGTGATCTGAAAACAGGAGCCTTGCGTCTACAAGGAACCCCTAAAGACGGCACTTATCACTGGCCGAAGTTTCGGTTCTCTACACCTCCTTTGGTGTCTTACGCTTCTATTTCTCAAACTTACTTAATGGATTGGCACTCTCATTTGGGTCATCCATCGTTTTCCATTCTTAAGTGTATGTTATCTCATTTTGATTTACCTTTGTCTAAGACCAGTTTACAAGCCATTCCTTGTAGTGCATGCTCTGTTAACAAAGCACACAAGTTACCTTTTTATACTTCTACGATTGCTTCTATTGCTCCTCTTGATATTATTTTCTCTAATGTGTGGACATCTGCGGCTTTGTCTAATGATGGTTTAAAGTATTATATTATTTTTGTTGATCATTACACTAGATATACTTGGCTTTATCCTTTGAGGAAAAAGTCACATGTTCATGATGTTTTTGTTAAGTTTAAAATGTTAGTGGAGAATCGGTTTCAACTCAAAATTAAAACATTGTACACAGATAATGGGGGACAATTTATTGCCCTTGCAGATTTTCTAGCTCATAATGGAATTTCTCATCTCACTTCCCCGCCTCATACGCCGGAACATAATGGTATCGCTGAACGTTGTCACCGTCATATCGTCGAAACTGGTTTAGCCTTTCTAACTCATGCTTCTGTCCCTAAAAGTTTCTATCTGTTTGCTCTAGCCACTGCGGTCTATTTAATTAATCGGTTTTCTACTCCTAATCTTCATAATAAATCTGCTTATCACTCTTTGGTCATACACCGAATTATTCTAAATTACGCGTTTTTGGTTGTTTATGTTTTCTTTGGCTTAGACCATATAATTCTAATAAACTTGATGAAAAATCGAAACCATTTGTTTTCTTAGGATATTCTACAACTCAATGTGCCTATTATTTTTTGGATCGAGAATCATCAAGAATCTATACCTCTCGCCATGTTACATTCATGAATATGTTTTACCATATTCTCTACCACACACCTTAGTCATTGATACTAATAATTCTAATGACAACATATACTACTACGGTCCTCTCTCTCTACCAATCGTTGTACCATCTCATTCTCCACAACTCTCGCAAGTCCAGAACTCAAGTGCAACATCACCACCTCTTGTTCAGCCTGATGAATCGCTTCAGTCTGTCTCAGGTTTGCAGCCACAAAGGGACTTTGCTCCTCCTCCCTTGGTACCACAACAGCCTGTCTTACCTACACAGCCCACCCAGCCGACTCGTGTCTCCACTAGACCTCGTAATACGGTCCAGAAACTGAATCTTAGTGCCATTGTCACACCTCCGTCAACTGCCGAACCTCGAACGGTTAAAGAAGCTATGTATGATCCTCATTGGCGTGCAGCCATGTGTTCTGAAATAAATGTGCAGCAGAGAAATCACACTTGGAATTTTGTAAACTCATCATTGGCTTCTAATGTTGTTGGATGTAAATGGGTTTACACCATTAAGCGACATGCTGGAATAGTGGAACGATATAAGGCTCGACTAGTTGCCAAAGGCTTCAATCAACGACCAGGTTTGGATTTCAAAGAAACCTTTAGTTATGTTGTCAAACCAGCCACTGTGCATCTCGTTCTAAACACGACAGTTACCAAGAATTGTCCATTACGTCAATTTGATCATCTACCCAACAATCAGCCATGGATCCCATATAGCTTTGCCATACAACATCCCTACAACAACAAATGGAGTGAAAATCTCAATAAACTTTAAGAGAGTGAAACCACTCTCACTATTAGGGCATCTCCAAAGGGACACTTCAAATTTGAAGTGATTGACATTTCAAAATGTCATGTATTTTCCTCCAAAGGCAACATTTCAAATTTGAAGTGTCAAAATTGTGTTTTTTGCAATATGGTCCATATTTATGTTCACAATTAATTTACACTATACAATTTTATACATAAATATAAAACATCCATCATTTAATTATAACATGAAATATTTATTAATAAGACATTACATTATAATATAAATTACTTTATTATTAAAAACATATCAATAACATCATAAAAATTCAAATATCAAATTATTAATTAGCATTATTCTCATAATGCTTCCATATATTCTCAGTCAATACATTTCGAAGCGATAGATGAGTCTTTTTATTTTTTTATCACCAAATTACGAGATAAAAATTGTGGAAAATATGCATCCAAGTGGTGCATCCGAATTCGATATTGTAAGTATATTTATTTTTATTCTAAGTTTACATTTGATATTTGTTTATATATTTAACCAAATTTTTAAACAACATATAGATGGAGGAAAAAAAAGTTGTTGGTGCAATAACCAAAAATTAAAAAGGTTTCAAATTTGATAATGTGTGGAATTTGATGAAGGATATACCAAAGTTTACCAACAATGTCAAAGTAAGCATTTTGGATATGCCTAATACTAGAATCGATGATATTGCTAGCTCTCCAACATCACAATCTCCGGGATTGTCTTCATCTCCATGATCAAATTCATCACTCTCCAACATTCCAGATCTTTCTTTTGAGTTTTGCGTTCTTCAATCCAATCAAGGTAATCATTCGAGTGTTGAAACTTTGGTCTCATCAAATGAAAAAATCTTTGACTTTTTAAAAGAAAGTGCAACAACTAGGAACAAGAATTATGAATTAACTCGATTACGTTTGCAAAATCAAGAAAAGAATTAGCGTTAAGAGAAATGGAAGCAGAAAATAAAATATTATTAACAAATTTAGACTCTATCAGTGATAGTGATACTCATGAGTTTATTCGATATGAGCAAGAAAAAATCATTAAAAAAAAAATCAAGAGCAACTTCAAGCTAACCTTTTTTCCAGTAATATTTTGATGATATTGAAGGTAGTTGATCAAATTTATGTGGATATTAATTAGATTGTTGTGATATTTTAATTTGGGTAAAATTTGTGTGTTATGTAATTTTTTTTTATTGTTCTCTTTTGTATTAGATTTCCTTGATGTTTTTTAAAAAAAAATTAATGGTATGTGATATTTCTCATATCTTAATATTATTATTTTAATTTATATGTTTCTAAATATAAGATGCATAAATTAGTATGCAATTAAAATAAATAATAAAAATGTTGGTACCAAAATAATAATTATACAACTTAAAAATATTAAATAAATAAATCTAGAGACTAAGATGTAATAAAAAAATAACACTTCAAATTTGAAATGTGAAAAAATAGACATTTCATATTTGAAGTGTGAGAAAGTAACATTTAAAATTTGAAGTTTTGAAGTGTCCATGTGGTGGAGAAAAAACTTCAAATTTGAAGTTATAGAGTGTTTTTTAGAGATGCTTTGAAGTGTTTACTTTCTCACTCTTCAAATTTGAATTGTCATTTTTTGTATTTTGATCCCTAAATTTATTTATTTAATATTTTTAAAGTGTATATTAATTATTTTATTACCAATATTTTAATTGTATACTAATTTATACATATCTTATTATATAAAGCGGAATATCTGATAATTATAACTCACCATATGGTGATACGTGTCAACTTTAACTTCAATGATTGTGACACGTATCAAATATTTTTGAAAATAAAAACTGAAAGATTAAATAAGGAAATATTAAAAATAGTTAGAAAGAAGCAAACTAATAAGTAGATTATCAAAAAAGGAAAACATCAGTAAAAATGTAAAATATTTAAATGGAAAAACTAAAAATCATATATACTTTATTATATAAATTATAATATATTTAATGTGAATGTGACATGTAATAAATTTAACTTGAATAATGAAAAAAAATAGAAAAATATTTTATTAAAGATAAATATATTAATACATTTAGTACATGCGTTTTAAAATAAATTTAATTAAATAAATTTTAATAATATACATTATTAATTTTATAATCAAAATATTTTTCCCCGCATATTATGCGGGGCATTTATCTAGTTATATTTATAAACATATAAATTAAAACTATAATATTAAAATATGATAAATATCACATACCATTAATATTTTGTTTAAAGACATCAAGCAAATATAATACAAAAGAGCAATAAAAAATTACATCACACAAAAATTTTGTCCAAATAAAAATAGTACAACATACTAGTTAATATTGACCTAAATTTGATCCACTACCTCCAAAATCATCCAAAATATTGCTCGTAATTTGGTGATAAAAATAAAGAAACTTATCTATCACTTTAAAATGCATTGATCGAACATATATGAGAGTATTATGATAATAATGCTAATTAATAATTTTATATCTAATTTTTTATGATGTTATGGTATGTTTTCTAATAATTATGTAATTTATCTCGTAATGTGACTTCTTATTAATAAATATTGCATGTTATAAATAATGAATGTTTTATATTTATTTATAAAATTATATGATGGTAATTAATTGTGAACGAAAATATGAGCAATATTGCAAAATACACATTTGACACTTCAAATTTGAAAGATTGCCTTCGGAGAACAACACATGACACTTCAAATTTGAAGTGTCCCTTTGAAGATGTCATAATCTCTTAAAAAATGCATCAGTCTCAAACCATCATTACCCTTAATGAAATCCATAAAAATAAAAGAAAAAAAGAAAAAAAAATTACAACTCTCTCATCTCTCACTCCAAACTCGTGTGGATCCTACATGAATTTTTCTTAAAAATAAATAACTAACCAACATGTGGATTCCACACAATCAATATATCGCATATCACTCACCTTCCTCATTCTTATCTTCTACTCGAATTTGTTGTTTCTAACCAAACAAATTTCTCATGTTTCATTAAATAACAAAATATCTTCAAGACTTCAAGTGGAGTATCATTCAAGTGTTTGTAGTGATTTTATAAAGTTTGTAATATATTTCTTTTGTGCATTTTTAATATTTTTTTTCCTTCTTCTTCTTAGGGTTTAAGCTAGTGTTGTTTTTTTCAATCTTAAAAATGTGATTCAATAGTTTCAAGCATTTGCACTCTACTTTATTCAAGTTTTATGAAGTCTAGAATACATTTCGTTTTTATTTGTTTGCATTAGGATTTGATTTTTGTAGGTCAAGAACGAGGTTAAACTAGTATAACTGGTATAATTGTATTGTGTGGTAACACTAGTATAACTCGTAGAACTAATTAATATGTGTTTTCTTCTTTTGAATAGGGAAATAAGTACAACTACTCGACGCATAATCATACGTTTTTATTACGATGGATATTACACAAGCATAATAGATGGCTCGTCATTGTGGAATCCTAAGGAAGCTAATAAAACATATTTTATCTTGTTTAGTACGTTTAAGAAGAATGTGACTTATTCCAAGTTGGTTAGAGAAGTTTCTAGTAAGATAGGAGTCGGTCATATGTCGAAGTTGTTGTTTATTTACATTTTAGAGGTTGTGTACCCTCATTCGGCATCGTACATCGTGGATGACGAAGATGTTTATGTGTATTTGACGGAGGGTGCAAAAACGGGTGCTTTGCATGTGGAGATTGTCGAAGACTTGATTATCGAAGAGAGCGAACGAGTCTTAATATAGGAATTTGGTACAAGAGAAGAAGCATGTACAGAAAACCATATTGTTTCTAATGTCGATGTTGTTCCCACTGTACGTTGCCCGGTGGACGATGTAGTAGACGAACTATTTGAAGGTCATTCAATTTTGGGGTACGTTTGAATGAAGACATAAAAGATTCTTGGGACGATGGTTTTCAATTCAAATCAAGCCTAGAATTTGAAAGTAAAGAAGAAGTAATAGATTTAGTTGCAAGAGATTACCATCAGAGCTCTTTTTGATACTTTTACTACTAAATCGACAACGCTATTGTATGTGGTGAAATGTCATCAATTTGTGAAGAGTTGCAAGTGGTCTTTATGTATTGCAAAGCTTATGAATGCAGATTGCTTCTCTGTTAGAACTTACAATACAGTGCATACATGTTCTCGAGCAGCTTCGCATACGAATACGAGCAGACAAAGAAATCATGTTACATCACGTTTGGTTGCGTCTATATTACATGTTGATTATCCAGGTGTATTAGATACTCCAACTCTGAAAGCTCTCATAGGTTTGGTTCAAGGAAAAGTAGGTATGAAAGTCTCATATCCTACTGCTTTAGGGGAAAAAATCAAGTTGCATATGTTGTGCGAGGTCGTCCCGAGGAGAGTTATCATATGATACACTCTTATTTATATATGTTGGAGAAATTTAATTCTAGTACAAAGACAAGCGTTCGATTGGATGATGACAAGAAGTTTAAGTACTTATTCATTGCGTTGGAAGCTTGCGTTGCAGGTTTTAAAGTTATGAGAAATGTGATAATTGTGGATGCTTGTTTTTTTAAGACGGTACACAGAGGTGTTTTCATCTTTGCAACGGTTCAAGATCCTAACCATCATCATTATCTCATTGCTTTTAGTGTAGTTGATGGTGAGAAGGATGCAAGTTGGACTTGGTTTATGAATATGTTGAAAACGAAGATAAGAGATGATAGTGAATTGATGTTTTCGGATAGGCATATAAGCATTTATAAGTCTATAATGCAGGTATATCCACTTACTAAACACATATTTTGTATTTATCACTTATCTCAAAATGTGAAAAATAATTCCAGAACAAGGTCTAATAAAAATGTAGTTGCAGAAAAGTTTAGAGAATGCGCTCGAGCTTATTCTGAGGCAGATTCCTTGAAACTCTATGATGCTTTAGGCATAAGTACCCTGGAGCAGGAGAGTATCTTGACGGAAGTGTTGTTGAGGGAAGATGGGCTAGATATTACTTTCCTAGTCAAAGATACAACATAGACACCACGAATGTCGCACAGGATCTCAATTCAGTTTTTAGGAACGAGAGGAAGTTATCTTTATTACCATTGATTGATGCCATTGTTTCCAAAATTTTGCAATGGTTCAACACCCAAAAGAAAGCATCATGCCAAGGATCGAGCAAGCAAAAGATGCTCCCAGTTGTTGAAAAAGAGCTACATGATACAATTGAGAAAGCAAAGTTGTTAAAGGTGCAAGAGTTGAACAGTCAAAGGCTTGAGTACAATGTTATTGTACGCAATGATTTGAGCTATTATGTTAACTTGTTTCAAAGAACTTTACTTGTCGGCGTTTCGACATAAACAAATATCCTTGTATCCATGCGGTTGCGGCTGCCATGGATAACAAGGAAGTGGAGATTATGTTATATAGCTTATGCTCGAACTATTATTCGATGAAGCTTTGGGCATTGGCGTACTACAGAACAATTTATCTTGTGCCTTATAGTTCTCAGTGGGTCATCCCATACGTTATTGAGGAATTGGTTGCGAATCCTCCTGATTATGTGGTAAAGAAGGGAATGAATCAAGAAAATAGGTTCTGGTCATCTGGAGAGGGTCCAAGAAGGAGAAAAAGCAAAACCGCACAATAAAAAAGGATTTAGACTATGTTTCTTGTTTATTGTTTCATCTTATAACTAGACTACGTTTCTTGTTTCTTGTTTATTGTTTCATCTTATAGCTAGACTATGTTTCTTGTTTCGACTTATATCTAGACTATGTTTAATGTTTTAATATTTTGATGTTTATGGATTTAGAAAAAATGAATTTAGTCTTCAAAAATGTTTTTATTTCATATAATATGTGTTTATAAATAGATAATATAAAAATTACTACATTTTTAAAAAATTATAATTTTAGTTCCTATAGAACATATGTGTTTTCCCCATTCTACCTTATACTGTTATACATGTTTCATCTTAAAACACACATAAAATGTTAATATGACGCAAAATTTGACATTTTTATATATTGTTACGTAAATATTTATAGAACATGATTTAATAACCAATAAATTAAAGTTCAACTAAATATTGATTTTTTAAGGTAAGGCTTAACTGAAAAACATGTTTTCGTAGCTATTGTTCAACTATGTTATAAGTCGTAAAACTGGTTAACTGAATGGTACGCCTATGTTATTTTTGATACTGCACATGTTTTTTTCATAAATCAAGCTTGAAAAAATTGGGGCTTCTAGCTCTGGTGGTAAAGGGCTCACATATGTGAGTTCCGCCACATGGGTTAGAATCCCGGCCACCGTCAATTAACATGGGAATTTCGGCGGTCTTCTTGGATACTTTTGGCAACTGCGGACGCTTTGGACCTAGTCGGAGTCTTTCGGAGCTTCGGATACCAGGGTCATACAAAAAAAATCAAGCTTGAAAAACACATGTCTTTTGTCTATTCTCTTTTGGTCTTTTTGTTTACTATGTTTTAATATTTTTGTCTATTTTTTGGTCTTATCATCAATTTTGTTTTCTTATATTTTTATGTGTATTTGTCTTATTTTGAAAAACAAAATTATTTATATCTCGATATATATATTTAAAAAAAAAAATTCATGCATAATTTAAACGAGTTAAACCTAGTTAAACTTATAAAAACTAATAGAACTAGTTAAACTTGTTCATAAAACATCCATCATCTAGCAAATTCATAAACATCCATAAAACATCATAATCTCATCCCTAATTAATCTGGTTCATAATTTCTGCAACAAAATATATCCAATAGATTCATATCCAAAAGATTCTTAACCCTCGGCCATATCGTGGTCAACTCCACCTTGAACACTTCCTTCACCCAAAAATATTCTTATCTATTTGCAAAATCATTCCACATTTCATCCATGAAATCATCACCCACTCCTCTATCTTCATTCAGATTGACAACACTCTTCAACTGAATTTGGGTCAAACTTTTACTTGGATCGGATTTTAATTTGTTTTCGGATGGGTTGAGTGACAATGATGATAAATATATAAAAATGGGATAGATACTTTAGTAAATAACAAAAAACTAATTAAAATAATTTAAAACAAAAATAATCTATTATATAAAAAGAGACTTTGTGTCTCACAAGAATTTGACACCTAAGCTCTTCCTTTTATGACACCTCAGCATACTAAAAACCAATTAAAAATTTTCGTTAAACTTAAATCACTTAATTTGCTATTCTTCTTCTCCTTAATATGACGATTCAAAACTTCTGGTTTTCAATTCTTGGAACTTGGATTCATATTTTTCATTGTTGACTTTCACTAATTGCAAGATCTTTCGCTTGCCTTCTCTATCACTATCTATCTCTCTCCTTCTTTCTCTTTTGTTTTCAAAATTTCTGGTTCTATTTAGGTTTCAACTTTCTATCCCTTTCTTCAAAATTTCAAAATTTTGTGTATGAATCACACTGCTTCCACCAAATCTGCCATGCCCATCTCTTAAAAGCTGATTCTTTCCTCCATAAATCCAGATTCATTAATATATAAACCCTTTTCAACGTTTCGCTCTTTACCCATATTATCATGCTTCAGTCTTAAGTTTTAGCCTCTCTTTTGAATATGGTGGTGAAGATGGAAGGTATAGATTTCGTTGGTGATGGCGATCATAACAATTAGAGTCAGCGAACGACGAGGAAGATACCAATGGTTGCAATTAATTGAAAAGGAAAGAAAGGAAGATACTGAAACGTTCGATCGTCCAAATTCACTGAAGAAGGAGGATTTCGCCATAATGAAGTCGTTGAGTGGAATGAATAGTTCAAAAGGGTATGTGAATTCTCTATTTATAAAAAAGTGTTTCTTCCATGGCTCGATTCTTTCACTGTCTTCAATTTCAGTCTCTCTTATCATCTTTGAATGTGATTATTGACTTAAATGATTGGTTTTGCTACCAAGAGATGTTGAAATCTAAACCGAACAATTTGCTTCTTTTGATGAATTAGGAAAAGTATTTGTACGAAGTACGTGTGTAAATTTGAGGCTGTAAAAGAGAGATTATGTTTCGAATTTTGAAATTCATTTTGGATTGAATCATGTAGGGAAGGATTTAGAGAGAGCACATAAATACTACGGGAGAGCAAGGCTATTTTGATCAAGTTGTTCATGCTTTTCCTCATGTAAGATATTAGCTAATTTTGATTATGTATCATATCAGTGATATGAAATTGTTGGAACATTATGTGTTTGTAGGAACCTTCGTCCACTGTGAGTGAAGGTGTGGCTTCTCTAGATCAGTTTGGTTTTCAATTCTAAGACAAATCCCTCAGTCATTTAGGATGTGGTCTGCTTTCGTGTTGCATTTGATCATAATAGAAATCTTTTTTTTTTTTTTGTACAGGATTACAAGAAAGAACAAAGAGCCTAGGAAAAACCCAAGAGCATAAGCTAATGAGGCTTACTATAGAAGGCATGTAACTTGCTTAATTTTAAACAATCTCTGGGATGTGGCATACTGTATGCATGGTTGTTATCATTGATTTCGATTATGTATGGACTACGACTTCTTTTGGACATATATAGGCGTTATTATCAGTTATGTTATTGCTCTGATTGTTGAAATATTTTGGTTTTAGTTGGCAGAGTGGTTCTGTTGGTTCAACCAAAGGAATTGATGCTAACTCTCGAAATGTAAGTATGGGATATATATATATATATATATATATATATATATATATATATATTTTTTTTTTTTTTTTTATNTTTTCTTTTTCATTTTACATGTATTTTTATCAAAACATCTTTTTCTGGAAGTGATGTTGTAGGATTTTGGATCTGAACAAACCGAATATGAAATTGATGAAAATAAAGAAATCTACAAACTTTATCAATACTGTAGCTATTAAGCTATGCTTTAGTTATTATTGCTTGTGGCATTCTTGTGTACTTTGGTTGTGTTTAACCAGGATTATCGGATTTGGAGTTTGGAAGTATGGAAATGATGTGTGCGCTTGTGATGGTAACACTAAGTGGCATGTTCATGCTGAATTGGATCATGCATTTACCAGTATTCATCATACAAAAAAAAACTAGCTCCTAAGGAAAGAAAGTTTTGTACTTTGTTCATGGTTTAAAGAAGAATATTCAAGTTGTCATTTGGTTTAACTTGACTTTGATTTTTTGGGTTATTTCTCTTCGAGGATGATAATAAACGATTTAGGAAGACCACAAAGTTTCCTCATGTTCTGTTATTGATATATGTGAATTTTATATAAAAAAAATCAAGTTACATAATACCCTCTGTTTCATAATAGATGATTTTTTAAGAATTTTCACAAATATTAAGAAAATAATGATTGATTCTCTCTCTTTAACTTATTTTAATATTATTTTTAAAATTTCAAGGTTGAGAAAATTTAATATTGTGTTTTTTTATTTCTCTCTCTTCAACTATTGGCACAAAAGATGTGACAATGATTGTTTTGAGTGAAAATGTGTGTTTGACTATTTTTGAAAAGAGAAAAATATTAAGTAAAAAGCAAAAAATCAAATATTATGAAACAAAAATAAAATCTAGAAAATCATCTATTAAAAAACGGAGGGAGTATGAATTAGCTCAAGTTTCTAATAGTTCCAAAAGAAAATTAAAAAATGTGATCAGAACGAGGTAAAAAACCATCTAAAGACGCATAATGTAAACCTATTAGGTAGGAGTCCTACCCTAGGACCGTAGGAGCGTGCGAACCAAGCGGATATGTAGGAAATTTATAAGTTAGGCTATGGTATATTTTAACCCATAAAATGGCATAAACTGGCATGGCAAGTGGAAAGTAATCAAAAGAAACTAAATATGTAAACTAATATAAACAATCACTTTTATTAGAAAAATAAGCATTTCCAAAATAAACTGAAACAAAGAATATAAAACTACAAAATAATTACCAAATTAAAAAAACTACATAGCCAAAGTTTTTGACTGCGAGAGTTAAAACTAAAAGTTGATTGATAAAATAAGTTCATGAGAATCCTTCGTAAAACTTCATATGCTTAATTTTGATGAAAGAACTAAAAATCATAATTTTTTAATATATTTTTTTCTTTTCAAATTGATGTATCATAAGTGTTAAAACAACATATCGACATTAAAACTTCGTAAAATTACACATATATCTATTATGCCATCAAAACTCTATTTATGTTTATCCAAAACTCTTTAATCCTCTTTCATATATGTTTACGTCTTTTACATATTTTTAGTGTCTCACAAGATCTGACATAAATTCAATTGGATACGTTTTGATTATCATAAAATTCATATTCACTATACATTCATAAATTAAAACTATACGATCAAAGTTTTTTCAAATTT
>OVBE01011398.1:0-14194 GCA_900406425.1 Iberis pinnata
GCTATCGGAAAATCTATGGCTCTTTGAAGCACTGCGTTTAGTGACTCGCATATGTTGATGCTCATGAGGTTGTAACGCATCCTGGGAAAGTAAGCAAGTGTCCAATGCGCCAATCCTATATCAAGCAAATATTTGGCACAACCGGGGTTACGTTCTTGTACCCTCTCAAACCAATACCTGAAATCACCTATAGTTTATGACCTTGCTGCATTTGAAACCATTCTTGCTAGTCCTTCGCACTTGAATCTATGTTTCACATTTCTTTCCAGATGTACAATACACGCTCCATGTTTAGCCAGTTTGTAGACATTTCGTAGGCCTGCGTATATAGACTGGTGTCTGTCGGAGAGAAAAACAAGGTCCACGGAGTCGTGGACAAAAATTTGTAACTGGGTAAAAAACCATGTCCATCCGGCAGTGTTCTCCCCATCAATTACCTCCAAACGCCAACGGAAAAATCTGACAATTCCCGTCCTGGCCGCTCGCCGTAACTAAGCAACTTTTATATTTGCACCACTTTCCTCAAATGTTTATAGCCCGCAACCGAGGCACCGAATGCAACAAATAGATACTTGAATAATTTAGGACCATTTACGATCGGTTGCACCGTTTTCACTTTTGAGATTGTGCCCAGATTAGTCATACCCAACAGATGTAAATACTTACTAAGGAATTCGTAGGATTCCTCCTCACTCCCCCCCCCTCTCCTTCTTCATTGCAACTTCCTTTGCATACCATGCTTTCATATATGATATCCTCACATTAAAATCTGTCAAAACTATTTCAGGGACATCACAAGCCCGAGGCCCAACCTTCCCATGCGCGTACCTGGCTTTCAACAGCTCTCCAAGTATGCTCGCAGTTGCTTTCTTCCTGTATTGAGACCTTGCATTTACGTCACATATATGAGCTAATGTAACCGTCCGCACAATCACATTATCAGCCCCCTCGCTCATTGTTGCATAAACCCTCCAGTTGCACTTTGGATCTGCACATACATAAATCACTCTTTTCTTATCAGAAGCATTAACTTTGAAGTTGAATAGTCTTTTAACAGAGTACATAGATATCGCCTTATGCAGCTCCCTTTTATTCTTGAAAGACATCCCAACATGAATGGCATCACCACCCTTCCTCAAACTCATATTTGCCTTATCACTGTCAATCATCTTCACATTATCTCTAAATGGAGGTGCATCGCCCGCCATACTCATTACACTCATAACTCCTTCATAGAATTTTTCTCAATCGACGGGACATTAGTAGATTGTCCATCATGCCTGACTTCACTTTGTCCATCAGACGGTGCATCAGCAGATTGTCCACCTAAACCAGTATCACCTCGTCCATCTGACACAGCCCTACTTTGTCCATCACGGGTACCTTCAAAGTAACAGGAAATGTAATTAAACCACCAACACCTCAAAACAACTTGCATATATTATCAACTTACAGTTGCTTTTTTGTCCATCCCGGGTAAACTCTGAGCCATGTCCATCCCCTCTATCTCGACTCCCACCAACGCTATCAGAATTCCCATACACAATAGCATATGGATCCCAATCGGGGGGATACTCATTGTCTATGAATTCCCTCATCACGTCGAAATCATAATCTAGCGGTTCATCTATGCTATCATGCGCATCATCATAATCATCATCACTTCCATCACGCAAGATGTCTACACTAACGTCATTACCTACATGCTCTTTACCAGGGCGCCTTCTCTTCTTAGTAGTCTCATCATATAACAAATTAAAGGACGGTGCATAGTCTATAAGAGCTATTAAATTCATTGGCACTTTATGTCTATATCTGGTAGACTGTTTTTTGCTACCATATGTTTCTTTGGAAGCTCGATGACTTTTCAATCTCGTCCACTATTTCTAAGAAACTTTCATACTCGAATGTTTGACATAACAATCCGTTTATATCTTCTTCCTCATTTATATTGTCCTGCTTACGTCCATCTATAACTGCTTTCTCATATTCATTATCTTTCTGTGGACAATAGATGCCAATTCCTTCCCGGTGTTTTCAACTACACTACATTTGGTCGTATCACTCTTTTCCGATGACTTAAGTGTTTCAGATCCATCCGTATAAACCAGACATGTATCATGCTCCTTATTCCTAACCGTGTCCACCACACTATTATCATCCATGGACAAATACAAATTTAGTCCATTATTAATTGCCAATGTTTTCTTAAATCTTTGCATGCTAGTATTATTATCAACGCAAACTGGAGGCATCCTCGCTTGGGTGAATACCACATCCTCTGTCTGATTCCAGTAGCTCAAACATATATTCTTAGCTTGAAGTTGTTCGCCATAGGCTTCATATATGTTTTCTTGGAACCTTGCAAAATCATCCTCTTCTTTTAATTGGAGACATTTTGCATACATATTTTTCGCTACACGGAAATGCCAAGTCCCCGAATCTAGGCACTCCTACTCCCCAACGATGATCACCACATTCTGGACCATCTCATTCGTCCTGTTTACACATCAGATAATATTTTTCATTATTTTCAACTAAACACAATGATCACCAATCAATACTAAAACTATTTCAACATGTTATAACCCCATATCTATTTCATGCCCGCTACCAACATTTCCACGCCAAACATGTCCATCATTTTCTCACTTAACTAACAACGTACACTTGTCCATTATATCAATGTCCACTCAAACCCTGTCAATCGTGAATCTGTTTTGCTGTATTCGCAACCATATTCAATAGACATAAACCACGACCCAACACATGTCCAACCCCAAGTTGTCTATTCCAGACTTTGTCTTACCCGCACCCTATGCCTTCTCTAAATAAAACTACATTAACACACCTTCCATTAACTTCCATTAACGTTACACATTTTCCGACGTCAGACCATAAATATCCCCGGTTACACCATATGACAAATTTTTCCGGTTGCCACCACCAACCGCAACTTCACTTTTTTTTCCTAATTGTCCATTACGTGCAATGCAAGGTGTGTTTATATAAAAAAACCAAACAAAAATACAAATACACAATAAATACCACTTTCATTGATTGCTCACCTACACTCCCACAAGCTCGAAAATGTTTTTCCTCCTCCGGCATTAATGGAGTCGAGCTCAACAAATCCCCACCTATTAATTACCCACTGTTTCATCATTAATAATCCATAATTTAGCTAATTTCCTTAAATATAAATCATCTCATCGACATTAATGCATTTCTCTCTCCACAAACAACTCCCGCCAAAATCGTCCAACACGCTGGGAGCATTTTCGTCTTACCCGGCTGCCACATACCATGTATCAATATAGTACTTTTCGCGAATTTTGTCCGATATGGTATATCGAACAAAGTCAAAGGCCCATTATGGTACAAACAATAAAAAAGCCATTTGCGGATATGCTTAAAATGTTTCCATGTTAATATAGTGTTTAAAATGGTAGTGATATTGGTGTGTTCTAGTGCGTAACGAATATTGTACTCTAGTAAAGTCCAAATTACATGAGAATAAATGAATAAACTAATCGAAAAATGAAGCTTCGTTTCATGTTACTTAGCTTAGCTTAGTATATTGAAGGAAATAGTTCGTTAGAAACCAGTGATCAGTACTCTTTGTGTGTAACACTCCAATTTATTGTTAATTTTTTGTTTGTTTAGGCCACCGTTAATTACATAACTTTTTATATAAGCTATTATGAAAATAAATTTTAAGTTTAAAAACATTCCATATTTTTAGTTATTTTAAAATTATCATTTAAATGTTCTTCAAAAACATCACATTAAATATTAAGAATTTAGAATGTCAAATTTTTCGGTTTGAATTCATTAGTTAGAATTTATCATTTAAATTTAAAATTATAATACTTTTTTAATTAATTATACTTATGAAAAAATATTCTTACAGCACTTATAATTGATTTTTTTAGAATTTAAGGGTCTTTTTCGTTTATGCATTTAGGTGCCATATCCAAACATTCAAATATTATCTGTTAGATTACTTTCAAACCAACAACAAGATGCATTATATAATGAATGATATAGTAATTGAATCTAACAAATCTAAGATATTGGGAAAGTGTGAATTTTGATACAACATTAAGCATTTCAAATGTGTAAAAGATAGAAATAATTCAAAAAAAATTTGGGTCAAAATTTTAAAAATTTATTTTCTTGCTAAAAATATTTTGCGAAAAACGCAAAAATAGGTTTTCTCAAAAAAGGTGGAAGTTATTTTTTACCAGAAAATTCAAAAATCGTATCCACGTAAAAACATGGAAATTTATTTTTTTGCCAAGCATATGAATGTGTGTGTTTTCCGAAAAAAATATAAAACACGCTAATACATAAAAACACGATTTTTCATAAAAACGTGAAAACAAAATTTTTCTCTAAAAGCGCAAAAAATACATTTTCAAGTGCAAAAATATGAAAACATATTTTTCTGACAAAAAAATAAACATGTTTTTCCTATAAAAAACACAAAATCGTGTTCTTCCATGCAACTTCAAAATGCATTTTTCTAGCATAAACGTGACAACTTTTTTTGTAAGAAAAACGTGTTTTTCTACCAAAAACACAAGAACATATTTTTTGGCCAAAAATGAAGAAAATATTTTTTGCCAAAACCATAGTTTTATACAAAAATACACAAAACAAAAACATGTTTTTCCACCAAAAATACAACATATTTTTAAGTTTTTATGTTAAAAGCACAGTTTTCCGCACATTTTTAAGTTTCTAACCAAAAATACATAAACTCGTTTTTATGTTAAAAACATAGTTTTAATGTTAAAAACATAGTTTTATGCAAAAATACACTAAACAAGAAAACTCATTTTTGGCAGAAAATATATTTTCTCATTTTTTTGTGGAAAAACGTGTTACCATATTTTCTTTTTTAATAGTACAATTATCTTTTTTGGTAAGAAAACGTGTTTTACGTTATTGGTCAAAATTATATTTTCACATTTTTGGTGAAAAAATATGTTAATATGTCATCATGCATCATGCAACATATTAAATTTTTAAATATTTGACCTTTAATAAATTATACTTCCAAAAGCGCCAACTCTATTTTGCTTTACATCAGGTTTATAAAAATGGTTTTTGGATATTTTTAAGTTGGGAGATTCTTAAGAATATCACCAAAAAGTAGGTATGTTCTATGATACAAAAACTCTTAAATTATTCTAAAAATATTACAAAAAGTTTATTTGTTTCAAAAAGTACCACAAATTTATAATAGGCTTAAAACCTAAAATGTATACATAAAACTTCCAAAACTAAATTCTACCCCCTTCAAAGCTAAATCATAAACTTTAATTAGTGAATTCAAACCGAAAATTTTAAATTCTAAATCATTAAAATTTAATTTTATGTTTACGGTAGAAAATTAATTTAATATTCTGGAAAATTTGAGAGAAAAACAATCTAATTAGTGAAAAATCTCTCTCTTAACTTTTTCGGTTACAGGGAAATAAGCCGAAGAGACATAACCTGCGACACTTCCGAGCAAGGTCACATGCTCCGCTACTGGGTGATTCCAGCAGTGGATTCCAGCAGTCTTTCTTCACACCAGACTGGATCACGAAAGCTTCCGCATAAGCGGTTGGGTTTGATCTACTTGGCTTGCGGTTTTGCAGAAGGAAGACGGTTTCGTTTTAGGTGAGACGGATTCGTTACTTTCACTATGGGTTGTGGTTATCCGATGTCGTATTGAGATATTTGCTTACGCTGCCGCAACTAAGCCAAGGAAGACTAAAGTGGGACCCATATGTACTTGTGGGGTGTCACTTGAACCACCACTTTTTTATTTTTTTGTTGAAATACAATAAATATTATTCTTTTAACTTTCCTTAATTGTATTTGAACCACCCATGTTTCTCGACAAAAATAAAGAACCACCAATATTTTTGAGTGGAACCCACTTTATTATTATCATATCATTTTTATTGTTATGTTTCCTTCCTTTTCTCGGTTTTGTTTTCATTTTTTCTCCACATTCTATTATTTTCTTTTTCACAATCTCTTTTCCTTATTTTTTGTTTTTTTTGAACATACATGATTCAACTTTTTAGATTAATAGTAAATTAAACTTATATTTAACAAATTAAATTTACATATAACCTAATTTGCTTATATGGTATTGCTGAAGATATTTTTAAAATTCTTACATATTTTCTCTTCTCTTCTCCTCAAATCACCTTCATCATTAGGTAAACTTTGATTTTTTATTATTTTTGTAATCTCTTTAACATTTAAAATTGTATTATTCTAATTCCACTATTATAAATTCAATAATTACTGTGAAATTTTTTAATTATAACATACAAATTATAAGAAGTATCAACAAATTTTTCAATGAATAAATCTATTTTAGATTTACAAGAAAACTAGAATGATGATATTTTGTTTTTCTTAAACTATTATTACGAATACAAAAAATGTAAGGATAAGAGATTCGGCAAACAAAAAAGTTGGATCATATACTTAGTGTGACTACTAGGAACAAATGGAACATGTATTGCTTTTGTTTTGCTTCGCTTTTTTATCATTTAAGTTTAATTTCTATCAAAATGATTTTAGGCATGAATAATATATATAGAAAAATTTATGAAGAATGTCATATTATTTCACAACTTTAGACAAAATGCCATAAAACCAAGACCTTTCATTGTCTACCATATCTCAGTTGGTAGTTTGACCAAAATGCCCCTCTGACATTTCTGTACCGTTACAGAGAATTTAAAATAAAATAAAAATTAATTACTCTCTCCACTCTCCACTCCCTCTCTCCGACGCGAAGAAACTGTTTCTCTTTCACTCTCTCTCACAAAATCGAGAAACTCAAATCGGCAACTGTTCATCTTTGTTTTCTCTCACAAACCCTAGACAAAGTTGAACTTCATAATTATGAAGATGTGCAAGAGAAGGTGCACAAGGCAGAATTGGTTGAGTCCCAAGTCAAGAGGCAATTTACCAAGCCTACATTCACTCCTAGCATGGTCAAGCCTATATAAATCAACACACCAACCTATTCCCGAGATCCTAAACCGTCTTCTATAGTGGTTAAAGAAGAAACAAAGTCTGATTTTAAGCCAAGAAGCGGTAATTCTCTCAGCAACACAAGATGCTTCAAGTGTCAAGGAATGGAGAATTATTCTCGAGAGTGCCCTAACAAGAAGTTGTTTCCTTTCCAAGAGGGAGGAGAGATTGTTCCTCAAGTTGAACCAGAATCCAAAACTGACATAGAGGAAGAAGAAGAAGCTGCAACTATAGGTGAAATGTTGGTTGCAAGAAGAAGCTTGAGCATTCAAAATAAACCTGAAGAGAAGTGTCAAAGAGAGAACCTGTTTCACACTCGGTGTTTCGTCAAAGACAAGGTCTGCAGTTTGATTATAGATGGTGGGAGTTTCACCAATGCAGCAAGTGAGGAGATGGACATGAAGCTGCAACTCACGACTATTCCTCATTCAAAACTGTACAAGCTGCAATGGCTAAATGAAAGTGGATCTCTGACGGTATCCCAACAGGTTCGAATTTCTTTACCCATTAGGAAATATGCAGATGACGTCTTATGCGATGTGATTCCCATGGGATCAAGTCATGTTTTACTGGGAAGACCATGGCAATCTGATCGTAAAGTCATTTATGACGGTTACACCAACAAACACTCCTTCGAGTTCAAGGGAAGCGGGATCATATTACATTCACTCACACCTGGTGATATTTATGGCATTTTGTCTAAAGTTGTGAAATCATCTCCACCTTCTATCATCCTTCAAGGAATCATTATCATCACCTAGTTCATGTTCTTTTACTTTTGCATCATCAATCATTCATCATCACCCTCACGGATTCAAAACCAGTCATATACATGATTCTTTGTTGATCATCACCGAATTCCAGCCTTACACAATTCATTCATCATCAAATCATTCATCTCAACACCTGTGGAGAATCTTTAATTTGGAGTAGATCACTTAAGATCACATCAATTACTCTCTTTAGTGGATATATTACTCTTAGCTTTATGCTAACACCACCTGCTTCGGCTCCAACTTTTATTGTTCCTAAGCTTGTGTTGTTGTACAACGACCCGACATTCTCCTGATACATCACAAATGTATATATAATCGTCATGGAGTGATGGCTCTCACGGCACATGTTCCGATATCCTCTGTAAAAACAAGAGATGATCAAATATGATATTATCAAACTTTGGTACACCGAGTTTATCTTTATTAGAAATCCTTAAGATGTTTACAACACTCTTAACTGGATTTACACACATCCTACGACACACCCGTAGCTTGTGACCAAATGATAATCTAATCTACCACCGTCTCTTAAAACCACAATTTGCTCTCACATGTTGGAACACACAAACCCTTGTTCGAACAAGCAACTCAACTTGCCTATAAAACAACTGAAACAAAACCTAGCGTGTTTCTTCTCTCCAATTTTGGCTTAGCTCTAAAAATCACGCCATCCTTGTATATATACCATATACCAATGAGGAACAACCTAGATTCACCTAAATCAAATATATTCCTACCAAAAAGAATAAACTAACAAACAAATCTTTATTATATTTTTGTTCCAACAAATTGCCTCTTGTTCCAACAAGCCACTCGATCATCTTCAACCACAACTGATTGATCCTTCTTTTCTAAATCGAATATATTCCTAACAAAAAGAAATAAACTAACAAATCAATCGTTTTTATATTTTTTTTCTCCAACAAATTGCCTCTTATTCCAACAAATACATTGTACTTTCATCTTCTTCCATTTTTGGATATACAAATTGTAGAGTTGGTGCATGGTATTCTTGGTTTGTATCGACTCAAATCTGGTACAAGAGGATAGCGATCGTCGTTGTCACAGGTGTGGACGTCGGCCTCTCCAGCCAACGGTGCAGCCTCCACAAACATCCCACTCCTCTGCTCTAGTCTTGCTCAACTTTCGTTCTGCTCTGTTTGATCCTATCATGTTTTCAGCTCGTCGTCTATCTAGCTCCTAGGTCGTCCTTATTCCTTCTAGTGGATGTTGGATATGGTTTCCTTTCCTTTTCCAGAGCGACTCTTCCTCATGGTGGTTTTCCGCCGGTCTCCAGTTCGTGGTTCACGTCAATTTTTTTTTTTTGGTTGTGTTTTCCCTTTTGATTTTAGTTCGAGTGTTGGGTTTAGGATGCGGCTTGGTAGTGGTGGTTCAAGCATTCTTGCTTCTAGCCTTATTTTCTTAGTCTTGTAACCAACTTTTTGGCTCAGGATAGGGTTTGAGTTTTTTGGCATGCCCTTTTGACGTTGGATCAGAGCTTTTGTTTTGGTCGTGGCATCTTTGCATAGTAGTTTTTTAATTGTCGTATGTTATGTTTTAGCGTTTCGTGTTGATGTTGGATTGCCTCTTGTTTCTACTATTGTAGACATGTCTATGGTCTCTCAAGTTCATTGGATCTCTTTAGACATTCAAAGAAGGATTCCTTCATCATTCTCCATCTTTGGTTCTTGTGTTTTGTTCTGTGTTTATGGTCTCAGTTCTTTTCTACAGGTGGAGTAGTTGTGTGTCGTATTCGTGAAGTAGTCTTTGTATTCACAATAGGAGAATTTTTTTTCAGCCGCTGGTTGATCTTTTGTTTGTCTCCTTCACCTGATATACTCTTATGGAGGCTCCCAGCTTTCTTCAATGTTCTGCAATCGTTGACTCATCACATTTTATATGTTCTTATGTTTTATTATGGGCTAATTGGTTGAATATACAAAAAGAAACCGTAATATTAGGTGAATGTACATTAGTTTGTATAATTTGTTATCTGATTTTATTATGTAGCATATATCTCTTTCTTACATTTTGTCTCCAACACACGCACAAGTGAGTTCATCTCTCTCTCTTTAATTCCATTTTTTCATTCTTTTTTATAGATTAAGAAATTTAATTCAAATAATCAAATTATAAAAATTTACTTAAAAAAACACAAATTTTGTATGAATCTAACATGACAAAAATTATTTAAAACGGATTTATATTATTTAAATAGTGAATAGTGAATTTGGTTAATGAAATATAAACCCACGAATAGTCAGACTACTGAAAACAATTGTCGGACTACTTATGTATACAAACTTAAAACCTCAAAATAGAAACCCAAGACCCCAACATATAAACCTAAAACCCAAAAATATAAACCCAAAACTTCAAAATAGAAACTCAAAACCCCAAAATAGAAACCCAAAACCCCAAAATAGAAATCTAAAACCCCAAAATAAAAATCCAAAACCCCAACACAAAAACTCAAAACCCCAAAACAGAAACCCAAAACCTCAAAATAGAAACCCAAAATCCAAAAATAGAAACTCTAAACCCAAAATAGAAACCCAAAACCCAAAAATGGTAACCCAAAACCCCATAATAGAAACCCAAAACCGTAAATAAACTCAAAATCCCAAAATATAATCTCAAAACCCCTAAAATAGAAACCTCAAAATAGAAATCCAAAACCCCAAAAGAGAAACTAAAAACCCGAAAATATAAACTCAAAACCTAAAATATAAACCCAATACCCAAAAATATAAACTCAAAACCTCAAAATATAAACCCTAAATCATAAATTTAAACTCCAAAAATAAGTAATAAATAAACAAAATTAGTCACACAAAAAACTCATATAGCAAAAAAATTTGATGAAACTAAAAAAAGAAGAATATCTTGTAAAAAAGAAAACAAAAGAAAAAAAAAAGAAAATATGGATATATCTCCTATATATTAGAAGGGAAACTTTTTTAAAATAAAACTTAAATTTATAATAAATTACATAATATGCGTTAGTAATTTAAATATAAACACATTATCTAAATTATAAATCTTTACCAAGATTTTTTTCTCTTTTTTTTTAGGAAATTTGTTTTAATTTTATTTTTCTTTAAAAACTTATTTTTAGATTAATTTATGAGAAAGTATATGTTCTAAGACTATAAATATAACATATAACATAGAAAAATTTTAAATAAATAATTAAATTTTTTAATATTTAAAAAATATAAAAAGATTTATATTAAATTTGAAATATTTTTATAAAGTTTATATTATTAAATATTTGTATCTTAATTGATAAACCAATCTAACATATATTTTAAAATATCTATATATACTATATAAAAAATAAATAAAAATATATTTATTACGTTTTATGTTATATAATTAGATATTTTCTACAAAATCATCACATTTTTACTTCGTATTTATATAAATATAGTCGACGACTCTAATTACACTATTTAAAAACCTATATAATAATACATAAAATTTAAGTCATGTTTTATATTTTATAACATATTTTCGCGCATAGCGCAAGATATTATCTAGTATATATATATATATATAATGTATATTGTGGATGAAAAAAAAAATGTGTAAGTTGGTGGTAGTGATTAGTTTCTTAATTATAAGGTATAATATGCATATCCGGTCGTATTTACATTTTGCCTATGAATGGAGGACAAGTACGGGGGGACGTTTTTGAGAGTTGAAATGCCAATTCCGCCTATGTGTCGCCAATCAAGATTTTTTCTGTTATTTACGTTTTTTTTTTTTTTTGAAAAAGTAAAAGCGGTGCGGAATTCAATTAACAAAGAGAAATAGTAATAACGCAGGTCAAAATAATTCACTCCACATACCTAGCGGGTAATATAGAAAAACGCGAAGATACTGATTTTTTAACATTTTTTCATGTAACTAATTTTTTTTTTTTTGTAAAAGAACAACTAATAATATGAATTTCAAGTTCAGAAGGAGCAGATGCAAACGTTAAAGCATTAGAGTATTTGTAACTAATTTCTTTTAACTTTTAATAATAATATAAATTATAAATATATAAGAAAAAATAATGTATATCTCATGGATACAGAAAAATGTAGTATTCTCCATTGTCCCTTATGAAAAAACCAGTAAAAAATGTTGGTTATATTAAATTATAGATGTACAGTTCTATATTATTATTTTTGCCAACAGATATACAGTTATATACATATTTAAAGTATATGTATGACTAAACATATATACTTATATACCCATTTAATTTTTTTCAAATAACATAATATAATAAGAAACTAAATTAAATATAAATAAATTTTATATCAATAACTTATAAATAATAGACACATATATAAGTAAAAGTAAATTGGTGCTTGTGATCACAAATTTTTTATAAGTTTTCTAAAATTAAAATAATTATGAAAGTTAATAAATAATATATATATATATATATATATATATAAATATATATATTATACACATAGTTCATAAGTGTTTATAAATTGAAAATATCACATCTAAAATTATCTAATTCATATCATATTGAATATGATTTTAAAATTTTATTAAGAGTAAGTTATGGTATCTACCATAAAAGTTGGTCGATGTTATCAAAAATACCATAACCGGACATTTGCTCGTACGGCCGCCAAATACATGTACTTATGGTATATGATGAATGACGAAAGTACCCCTGGACTTGAGAGAGAATGGATTTGCGCGGGATAAAGTGTGTGCTCGGTATTAAATGAACATTAAATGGTGATTGGATGTGTTAAGAAAATTGTTGATAATTAATTAATGAGTTAATTTTGTACCATATCTTCACCACAAGCTTCCTTAATTGCTCACTAATGGCAGCTCAATGTACCAACAACCGAAGTTTCAGAAGAGATTAAGGTACATTTATGACTGGAAAATTTTTTGTTGTTTTCTTCTGACGATTATTTGTGGACAATGTTTCCGATTCCAGTGGACATAAGCATACATTGTAATGTTGTTGAATTAGCCGAATAGTATATAGATTTGCCGTTTGTACACGAAATTCACTGAATCTAAGTTTCTAATCATGGTATATTGTCGTTCTTTATAACATTTACACGGTAAGGACATAGTATGGTGCCTTTGCTCTGTAAAACGAAAATTTGTCCATTTATTGGTAAAGAATAACATTGAGCATACCGGGGGGTGAACATTATACAGTGAAGCGGTTTAACAAAACCATTTATTTGGTGTGGATAATGGCGGTGTAATGTGGACATATAAGTCCAGCCCGTGGACAAATAGGAATATTGTCTATTTGACGAGAGTATGTATTTTTTCATTGTAGGGCATGCTCAATGGACAACACTATTCTGGTTATTGTTGGGGAATGGGAATGCCTAGATTGTGGAACGTGGCATTTCAAAGTTGCAAAGGATATGTATGCGAAATGTATAAACATACTTGAGGACGATAGATATGCGGATTTGATAACAAAAATAGTGAAAGGTTATGACTGTAGGCTATCTGGAGGAGACATAGTGTTGACATATTGGCAGCGCAGCAGAGATGTGGTGTTCACGCAAGGTAGAATGCCTCATGTCCGAGTGGACAACGATGAGAGCTTCGGAAGATTCAAACATGCGATGTTAGTAGATCATGGAATAAATATGTATATGTCAATGATGTAATCTTGATAAGCTCTAAACTAGGAGCTGAAGAAGGAGAAATGGATTTATATGTAGTTGAGCTTGAAGAAGGATTTGTAGCTGAAAAGGAGTCTAAAAAAGGAGTTAGAAGAAAGGAAGCATCACCAACTCCAACACTCACGAAGATAAAGACATCTTTCAACAAATCTGAAAGTTTTGCGGTTTATTCTTTTAGAGGTACTTCAAGTTGTACACTTTTTCCCAAGCTTGGTTTTATCCCAATGGGTTTTCCAAGTTTGGTTTTTAATGAGACAATTTGGAGTACAACAGCACCTAAAAGAGGAACCAAAGAACTTAGGCATATCAAGCTTTGGTCCACAAGAGAATAATGGGCCGAATTCAAGTCTAAACCAAGAAAGAAGACCAAATCCCATTTTTTAAAAGCCCAAGAGTCCAAAGAGGAGCTAAATTTCGTGCCCCCTTATTTCTTATTGGTTTCCCTTGTATTTTTACTTTTTAAGCCCTTTTAAGCAACCCTAAAACATCCAGTTGTCATTTTATAAAGTTTGAGCATTTTTCTCAAAGGCAACTCATGTTGTAGGTGTGTCATATCCTTCAACTCCCTTAGGTGTGTAATATCCTAAGGCTTGGTGTATCATGAGACTTCCACAACTCTTGTGTGTTCCACACAATCCATCAACAAACTATCATTCATCTCTTCCGCAAGCTACTCATCCACATCAA
>OVBE01011399.1:0-14194 GCA_900406425.1 Iberis pinnata
CGGTTGACTAATCTCATGTATAATTTGGATAAGTCAACGAAAATATATGTTTAAATCAAAACCCGAAACATAGTTTGTGTTTTAAATGGATCATTTAAGAGTTCTGGGTTTAAAGTTCCGCGATTGAGAAGTTCAGGGTTTTTTCAACTTTTTCCCTTATATTTAGTTGAGAAGTCCTAAAATGTTTTGGATTATTTTACGGAGTGAGGAATGAAATCATATTAAACATAGCACGCGCATTGAGACGTGTCCAGAAAAACTCAAGCTCGGTATCAAGTTTATATGCAGTTACGTGTTCACTGGATTTAGGTCCAATAACCGATTTGTACATCAATGTTCTAATAATGTAATTTCACTATATATATATATTAAAATATTTGGTAAAAAGTTAGTTATTATAATAAATATGAGAATTGATTTAGTCAATTTATAACCTCCACTCTTTAATGCCTCAAATTAAATTATTAGTTGATGCATAACCCCACTAACAAAGTGGAAAAGAAAGATAACCGCTCTACCTTCTCTCTCATGCTTATAAGCACGTAAGTGTATAGGAGAAGACAACAATCTCATTTTCACATTTCTTGTGATTATTATTCATTTTCTCTTCTTTCTTTGGTTTTGAGAGTGCACACAAAACTATGGTTCGTTAGACTTCTCATTTGAGTGATGCAAATATAAGAAATATTGCATTTTTTTATTCTGAGACTCTAATCGTCATTCAACCGTCACACTACGGGGCGATTTTTGAGTTAAGGAAAAAGAGCATCATCGACATTGAAAAATCAGATTTTATCTGGATTGTTATGTGGTATTCTTGTATTTTATTTATGCTTTTATAGATTTCTTTGCGATTATTTATATTGTTCCCCTGATGTAAATTAAGGTCCTATCTCTGATGATGCACAAGATTTCTTGAGTAGATGCTTCGAGGAAGACAATGAAAAGAGATGGTCTAGCTCTTCACTCAGTGATCATCCGTTTGTTACTCTGTGTGGATGATGTTAGTAATAATGTTTCATGTTCAGTTCTTTCAATTGTTTTGATCGATTTCCTTCTTCTTTTTTGGTTGGTAAAGTTTTTTTAGATGCTATTGAAATCAATTTGATTTCTATTTAATTGTTTACTTTACAGTTGCAATCATCGGAAAACAAAGAGTTCCTAAGTCTCTGTTTTATTATATAACTTTTATTTTGGTCTATTATATGATGTTGTGTAACATGTAGATGAATCATCAAATCAAAGATTAAGGCTTCTTTGTTTAGAGAAGTTGGCCACGAATGCACCTCTATAACATGATTGAACTTAGAATAATATATAAGTTCACTAATATATAAAGGATGTGGTCCATTGTCAATTGATTTTGAGTTGGATACCCATAATCCTCACATGGTCTCAGAACACGATTTGATACACAGTCGGACCCAAAATTGGTCATGCAAGTCTTGCCAAACCAACCCGAGATCAATATCTCAAGGGGGGCGTATTAGAGATATATATCTTACATCAGAAACTCAAAAGATAATTCACTAATATATAACGGATGTAGATCAATCCACTCATTGACAATATATTTCGAGTTGGAAATTCATAATCCTAACACTTTCCTCTAGTTTATACCAAACCCTGAAAACTAAATAAAAAAATCTGAGAAAATAAAGCTTTGTATTTAGATAAATAAAAGAGTTACCTTTAGAATGGCAAATGTCATGTTACTAGCATAAGTCTGTGTGTATATGAAAGTGAAAAAGGGTAGATTTCATCTAATAAGTACTATCAATCACGTACACAAGTGAATAAAAGAAATCAGTGACTTGATTGAGTACAATCCATGGCCTCAATTTATCAATTATGGAGTAGTTGAGAGATCTTACTCAATCTCAAGTTGAAATGAAAGGGACCAGCATATCATGATCAAAGTTGTTCACCAGAAAAGTGTAAAAGTAGTTAATGAAGCACAAGCTTGTAAAGAAGTTAAACTTGTGTACCTGAAGATGAGAGATCGATAGCCTTTAATACTGTTATTCAAATGGTATCGTATGCTGCTTTTAATGTCTTGATCATACTGCAAAATCGCGCTTTTATCGTTTCCATTTACTTGTAGTCCCCTGCAATAAATAAATAAAAAATCCTCATATCATCATAATTTACCAATGAAATCATCTATAAGATGGTAAACTTGATTCATATACCTTCACCACTTTAAGTGCTTTGCGCACGCTATCATCTTTAGCCTAATATTCAGACAACAAAGAACGATACGCCTGAAATTAGCAACCTTTTCAACATTATTGTCTAGTGCTTAAAGCTAAGTAGTTTGCCATTAATCTAAAGATCACATATGCATCGAAAGATGTCATATATGTCACATTATGATGATAGAATAAATTCTGTATCTATTCTTTACACACTATATATAAACCAACCACAAAATCTAAGTTAGTGATATACCATTGAATCAAAATTCGTGCAACAAAATTCAAGAATGTGTGTACCTTCTTATTATACTCTTCAATACATGATCCATACATTCTATGTTAAAAGGATCCGCACTAACATATTTTCCTCCACAACTTGTCTTTATAGACTACAAAGTAAGAGTTATGAAATAGTTCATTAGCTTTTTCATTGTGGTAGCAAGAATCCAATATTATGTAACTCGAACCTCATAGAGTTCATCGAAAATGAGTCCCATTGCATGAGCAAATGGAATGCGAGAGTTATTATCACGATCAAAGTTTGTTGCGGGATTTCCAAGTACATATTTGTGGACTAATGGCTTGGAAATCATAAGGCTTATTAAAGTCCATTCAAGCTCAAGTGATGTTCAACCCAAGAAGATTATGAATCAAGGCCACATAAAGTTTCATAGTCAAACAGAAGGTTCACTTTACTAAATCCTGAAGAAGATTAAAGTCGAGCTTATCTTCATGTTCTTCACTCTCTCTGCAAATGGTACAAACCAGAAGCAAGGAGGAGTTACTTTGGATCAAGAGCTGCAACCGCCTTCCATAGCATCATAGTAGCCATTATTGCATCACCAATCCGGATAAGCTCTAAGACGAATGTTAAAGATGTTGGGTAAGATCTTCTCCTTCTCTAACTCTATAAGTTGAGCAGAATTTTGTTTGTAAAGGGTACGGGAGCTGAGTGACTTTGTAGTTAGATAGAGAGATATAAGCTAAGTGTGACCATCAAAAGACTCTAGTTTTGAACAAGTTTTGTTAGTGGATTTCCGAGGTATTTCTCGGCTAGACATAGCGAATCGGCTTGGACATTAACTCGTTAAATGCTTGTGTCTTTTATTTCTTGATAGTAGGATTTTACTAGAGTGAAACTACTTCAATTCCTAATATAGCATCATCATCATCATTGTAGCATAATAGGTATCAATCCAAATCAGAACGATTAACTCACTAAAACTTATAAGAATTTCATTTAGTCAAAGCAGAATAAGAGCATTTGTTTAAAAACTAAAATCTTAAATCAAGCATTAATCAAATGAAAACAAAAGTCAACTAAAAAGTCAAATACAGCAAAAGTCAACAGCAATTAAGAAAAGTCAACTAAAATTGGAAATGAAAATCAAGAAGAAATTCTAAACAAATGGGCAAAGGTAATCGACTCGGGCGATCAAATGACATTCTATGATATTAATACTCACTTTCGAGTGTTAATCCTTGGGCTAGAATTCCCTTAATTAGACTAATCCACTCTCATGGCACTAATCCTTCTCCTAATCATGCAACTAAAAACAATCTCTTGGATAATTGCATAATAAGAGACAATAAACTCTAATTCATCATAAACCACTAAACTAGCTAAGAAAAATCTCTTGGATAGCATCATTTAGCAAACAATAGTTGGTTCAGACATTTCATCGAACATCTTTCGGGCACAATTCACCTATGATCTAAACTTAAATGGCCAAGACAAATTTAGCATTAAGCACATCTATTGTTTGAAGATCTAAGCTATTAAGCTCCTAAACATCATATTCAATCATCTAATCATCATAATCTACTAACACATTTGCTTAGAGATAAACTACTCACTAATCACAGATAATACACAAGTTCTAATGTTGAAAATGTGTAGAATCATGAATAGAAACATAAAAATAAAAAAAAAACACAATCCAAACAAAGATTAAACTTAAAATAAACAAAGATCCAAAATATTTACAAAGGAGTTCTTAAGAGAAAAAAAGATAAGATAAAGATAAAAGATAAGATAAAGATTGATCCCTAAAAATTAGGTAAAGAGATTTATATAGTACCCTCAATGTCTCTTGGGTTAACCCAAAACAAGTGGGTTAGCCCAAAAAAATAAAAATAGGTTAAAGCTTTGTCAACACTTGATGTTTTGACTTTTTCAGATGAATATCGGCCAAAATGGTCGATTCATAAGCCTGATATTAATTCTTAAGCTCCATCTGTGTTCCTTTTTTACTCTTTTCTCATTGTTTGATTCCAATTAAGCTATGCATACCTTAAACACCTGAAATATGCAAGGATATGCGAAATGCAACCTATATGGATCTAAATGCAAGCTAAACAACCTAAAATGCAATCAAAATCAATGCCAAAAGACACCAAAAAGCTAATATATCATTTCTCACTTCAAACTTCAATACAAACGAGTGCTAAATAAAAGATTAAGAGTCAAAGTAAGGTGCATCTAACATTCTAAGTTCTCTAATCTAAGGCACAAGTCAAAAATCTGTCAAAGGTTCTTGGTACTAACTTCTACAAATTAATATCAGAGCTCCGGGTATTAATCGTGGAGCAGAAAAGACCATTAAACATGGCTACTAGGAGAAAAAACATCAAGAAATTTAATGGAGATGGGGATTACTTTATGTGGAAAGAAAACTATATGTGCACTTGGAGATGTTGGGGCTGGAGGATGAATTAGACGAAATACCAGAGACAATTGAGGGTGGAGAGTGTACTGCGAGGACTCTTAAAGAATAAACACCAGTTTACGGGACACCTATCTGTTGAATCAAGACTTAATTTTAGGTATTAGGTCTTAGACTTTGTGGGTAAAAGCTCTGAAGAATTTCATATATCCATTTAAGAATGATTACATAGGTATTTATAGTGAAAATACATGTTAAAACCCTAATTACATATGCTTAACCTAATGGGCCGCGAGCTGGACGGCCCAGCTCGCCAGATCGGCCCATTCAGTCGATCTCTACTTCGGTCCATCTTCCTTCCAAGTCGGCGCCTAGCTGGGCCTTATGTCAAAATGGGCTTTTGGGAGCAGGTGCTAAACCTGGTATCAACAGTTTCCCTAAGCGAGAGGACAAAGACCTAAAGGAAAACAGAGGAAAAGCCAAATCAACCATCATCTTAAGTAGAGAAAAATGTCGGAAGGAAAATCATTAAAGAAATGACAGCAGCAAAAATGTTAAGTGTTCTAGACGACCTCTACATGGCAAAATTTCTTATAAGATGAGTGAAAGTAGAGCTATAGATAAAAATGTCAATGATCTTTTCAAGCTCATCTCAAATTTTGAAAATGTGAAAGTCACAGTTCCTGATGAAGAGTCATCGCCTCACGTAGGTCTCTACTTAGAAAGTTTGACCAGCGAGAAGAAACACTCAACTACTACAAGACAACATTGCATCTCGAAGAGATCACAAGTGCCATCAGATCAAAGAATATGGAGTTGAGTACAAAAGGAAAATTATAGTAAAACAACTCGTATGAGTTATTTGTGCAAGATAGAGGTAGAACAGACAAAAGATCAAAGATGACTGACAAGAATAAACTTAAAAACATATTTAAGACATCTTTATCAAATTATACAAATGTATTAGTTTATATATTAAAGTATAAAATATTAATAGTTTATGTATTATTTAGAAAACCGAAAAAATTGTTTAACTATGATTAAAGTCTACTAAAATTATGTTACGTAAAATTTTGGTTTTAAAAATGGCAATCACAACAAATAAATTAAAATGACAACCAAAATAGTTTGTGTTAAAATAACAAATGTTATAAAATTTGGATATTTTTGAAGTTTTTTCTTTTTAAAAATATCACAAATTTTTAATTATTTTAAGTGTTTAAAGCTACCTTACCTATGGTCAATAGTTCTTATGCAATTTTCCAAAGGAAAAGGAACAGTTATCGATATTTTTGTGCAAAGCAAACGAAAAGCTCTACAAGCTAATAATCGAAGGGAATCCACACATTTCGGAACTAAAAACTTCTAACTAAAGTAACAAAAAAAAAAGTTTGTCTTCAGAGGCAACCCCACTCTCTCAATCTCACATTCATTCAAACCACTTGATGCCTTTCGCTCTTTTTGCCCCTTCAAGTGCCTGAGTCGAGTAACACAAAATTAGAACAAGACCAAACACAGAAAATTACACGAACCTAGTCATACATTCCTAACATCAATCGTTCTTTTTCCCACATTATATAATCAAATATGAAGTATTACTGTTATTGACTTAATGGAATTAACCGTTTTTGTATAAGAACCAAGACTGCTAATTAAACATACCAATACAACTCAGAAGGAGCACAATAAAACAAAAGCCAAGAGGTTTTATATGCCAAATTTGGTAGTGTGCATTGTTAGGTCAAGTTACAATCTATCTGCAGCCCTTATCTTTAGGTTGAAGGATGAGCAAAAATCTAACCGGAGTATCAAACTAAATGTATAAAATATTATCGAGCGTAAAAGTGTCTACAATGCAGCCGCAGCCGCAGCACTCTCTTCCCAGTGCGGCATGGATCAGCCATCTTTTCCATTCCCTATCAATCCCACGGCCACAAAAAAAGAAAAACCACTTAATTCTACCTAAACAAAGCTCCCAAGTGTTATAACTAACCACTTGCCTCACATACTTTCTATAAACTGGAATCCTAAGAAAAGTAACTCACAAAGAGGACTACTAGCGATCTTGACAAGTGCGTTGGAAGGTACCGTTAGACAGCTCGCAAAAAGCCCGCAAGTTGACGTTAAGGTGAGAGGTGAGTTGAGAAGCAGCCACAACACTGTACAGAGGTAAGAACGATTGTGTGCAGCCAAGTGCTCCTAGATTCCTGAACATCACAACGAAACATAAGATGTGGGGAAGCAAATAAGCATCTCAGTTGATTCGCAATTAGTCCAAAATCAAAGCAATTGTTTCCCTAAGATGTTAAATTGAACAATTTAAAGATAAGATTGAAAGACCTCAAGAGAATATCAGATTCAGATACTAACAATTGAGGATTGCAAATTCGAATGCCATATTACGAATCACCAATTATTTCACTAGATCAGGACAAGAAAAACAAAGAGTTGTCAAATTATGCTTAGGCAAAGAAGAAGATGAGACGAAGCTAGGCCAAACCTAGAAGGTGAGGAAAATACGAAACGACGGCCAGGTGAAGAGGATGGGGAAGGACGGAGGCGGGGAAGCGCCGCCGTAGGAGAACGGAGAGACGGTGATCGTGTGGTGGAGGAGACAAAAGAGCGGGCAGCAGATCCTGCATTGCGCCAAGCCATTTTTCTACTATTTGGTGAATGTTAGTCACAGGTTTTTGCTAGGGTTTTTCGGAGTACTACTGATACTCTCGATGACTCCGTATACCTTATTTTCAGTGTAATACATCGTAGCAGATAATTACACCCTTCAAAATTTGTGGCCGAAGTTTTTTTTTTTCAATCACAGAAAACAAAAATAATAAAATTACAGTTAGTAGATAATGTCTTGTTGATAAAGGAGAGTAATCTTTATCGATATAAGAAAAAAATCCTTACTCGTCTTCTCGCTTTGTTTACTAGCCATTCTGTTTTTATGTTCGAGGTTTTTGATTGATAGATCATATTGAACCTGGTTAAAAACTGTTGGAGTATTTGGAAAGTAGTTAATTTTGGCGCAAAAGCTGGCCAATTAGACGGTTCCGGTATCATCTCCTGTAATTCTTTAGAATTCCTAACAAAGAAGCCGCATTGGTATCCCATGTCCCGCAGGGAAGACATAGCCCACAGTAGACTCAGAAGCTCTGTATGAAGAGCCGTCATTCCTCGCCTCGTTCTCGGAAAACCTAATAAAAGAGTCGATCCGCCGCCATTCTTCAGAAACCAACCAAGACTACTGATTGTAACGTTTTGTTTCTAAGGGCCATCAACATAGCAAACAGATTCTCCCAATATGGGATGTGTCAATTCGGTGGAGCTCAGCATACTACTTGCAGTTTCTTTTGTTTTATCAGCATGTGTAAGAGACCATTTAGTGGACTCCCGCGTAGCCATATCTACTGTAACTCTAGGATCTCATTGTCTGGAATTGAATACAAAATCATTTTTTTGTTTTCCAAACATACCACAGAATCCAATGATGTATCCTCTAATTGTTCCTTTGGCCGTCAGCGGTCGGCGTGTGGGAAAGAAGATAATGGATATTCTCATAGACATTCGCCATTGGTAAAATCTGAGATGGAGTAGGAACATTGGAGAGTGCCCAACATTGGAAGGCTGGTGGACAATGGAATAAAACATAGTTAATCGATTCAGTATTTGCTCCACAACGAGCACATACGGCATGCCCTAAGTTTTGGCATGTTCCACAAAGAAGTGCCTTCTACAAGGACATAATTAGGTGTCAAAACGACAGTCAGGGTAAAATTAGTCATGGCCAAGGCGTAGCCTGATTTGACTGTATAGTTTCCGGTTTTAGTATGGTGCCAAATATATGTGTCACCAAGGGTCACCAATGGGCGTAAGCTCAGAATATAAGGGATATCAGTTGAGACAACTAATTCCCTAAGTTTTGGCATGTTCCACAAAGAAGTGCCTTCTACGAGGACAAACATCTCTTGTGGTCCTTTGGCTTGAAAAATAATATGAAGTTGACAAAACAATCTGTTGTGGTCCTCTTCATTAATAAAATAATAAAGGGACGATTTTTCCCCTTCGAATTAACTTTTTTAAAAATTAATTAATTTCATCGAACCAACCCAAAGCCTCCACCTCCACGTTCTTCGTCTTCTCCATCCTCGAAATTTGCTCAACCCAGCTCAGATTTTCCTCATCCTCCTCTTCTTCTGTAAGGAGGACCCAACAGGAGCGTATTCGGCTTCGATTATCTCTTTCCAAGATGCTCCTGCTTCTTCTTCTGCGGCGCCTGCTTCTTCTGATGCTTCTTGAAGGGGTTGGTTGTGGCCAAATCTTCTTTCTTGGTTTTTTAGGACTGACAGCAGCAACAAATGCTTCTTGAACGGGTTGCAACCTAGCAACCAGTTCATCCAAACCTGCCACTCCAGCGTCTTCAGTTTCGGCCACAACAGCCTCCTTGGCCACATTATCTGCTTCCTTCGCCTCTGCATCAGCCAACATAGCAGCCTCTACATCAGCCGCTTCCTTCGCCTTTTCCGCTTCTTCTTCAGCTTCTTTGGCCTTTGCCGCTTCTTCTTCAGCTTCTTTGGCCTTAGCAGCGGCTTCTTCAGCCTCCTTCACATTCGAAGCGGCTTCTTTGGCTTTCTTTTCTTTCGCAGCGGCTTCCTCGGCTTTCTTCTCTTTAGCAGGGGCTGCTTCTCCAGCTTCCAATTTCTTCGCCGCTTCTTCCATCATTTCTCCACTCCTTTCTCACCGGCAGCTTTAATAAGCTCAGTCAAATTAGTAAGTTCCCCCTTTTTTCCGCAGCCTTGAGTAGTGCATCAAGGGGATTTTCCCAAAGTTCTTTCTCTGAGTTCCTCCGAGTTCCTCCAAGTTCCTCCTCTGAAACAGCAACATTTTCCCAATGTTGTGACCCTAATTGACCAAGAAAAACACATTATAAAGAAGTAAAAAAAAAAGCAATCAAAGAAATAAATTGTTAAATACCTTCATGAAACTCTCCGTACTCCATACTGTCACCGTAGTCTTTGTTAGACTCTTCTTCATAACCCATCAGGCCTTTGTTCTTCTTGAAGATATAATCTTCCATTTTAGTAAACCTCTTGTTCATGTCCTGCATTTTCTCATCAAACTTCTTCTCGATCTCGTTCAACCGCCCCATCAATTTTGCTTCCAATCTTGATAAGCCATCTTGAGATCCTTGTTCGACATGTCCTTCTGGAAGCACATTCTCTTTTTCATGGCCTTCATCTTTATGGCCTTCATCTAGATTGATGATTTCAATTTAATTATCTATGTCACTTCTTATCAAATTTTCCCAACAAATATCTTCTCTCTCTATAATTTCTATCCATTTATCCACGATTGGATCAGGTTTATCATTTTTCATATCTTCTATGAAGGCGTTGTCTTCTACCAGCGTTGACAACATCGCCTCTTCATCCTCTTCCGCCTCTAAGATGCTGTAAATTTCCTGAAAATTAAACAAAGTTAGACCAAGTTACTCCTAGTTACTTCAAGTTATTCCATGTTATTCTCTAACTATTGACTCTATTTACCCCTAGTTACTCCAAGTTTCTCCTAGTTAATCTCTAATTAGTTACTCTATTCACTCCTAGTTACTTCAAGTTATTCCAAGTTATTCTCTAACTAGTGACTCTATTTACTCCTAGTTACTTCAAGTTATTTCATGTTATTCTCTAACTACTGACTCTATTTACTCCTAGTTACTTCAAATTATTCCAAGTTATTCTCTAACTAGTGATTCTATTTACCCCTAGTTACTCCAAGTTTCTCCTAGTTAATCTCTAATTAGTTACTCTATTTACTCCTAGTTATTCTGTGTACCTTTGATTCACCCAATTTTTTGTACAAATCGGATAAATGATATCCTTTGGCGCCATGGTCTACGATCTTTCCTTTGCACATCCTTGAGCAATCCGTGAACGGAGCTACGACTCGTTCGCGATATGCATCCTTCAATGCACTAATGCATTCAAATGGCAAGATCTACACAATATAAAAGCAAGTTATTCCTAGTTATTTCTGTTATCCTAGTTTATGAATTTGAGAAAAAACAATTTATCTCTAGTGGCACTATGAATCCGGCTATTGTAGCCGACTTATTGATCTCATTCGTGAATTTGTTCAGTATCTTCCCCACCTCACCGATCGTATCATCAAAAGTGAATCTTCCCCACGGAAATGACTCAACCAACTCCAAGTCATTCACTATGTTGGCTATGAATGCATCAACGCATCCGCTCTTCACGCGCTGGTAAATGACGGTCGATAAGAAGTACAATACGGCCATCTTCAACTTATCATTAGACGACCCCTTCATTGACAACAACTTCTTCTCTACTTGATAATTGGTGGGCTTCACACCTTTTCAAAAATGCTTATGAACGAATTTAGAACTACCCAAATCCTTGTAGTCCGGAGGGTACTGATGACACGATAACCCACATAACAACTCGTGTTCCCTTATTGAGTATCTAATAGGGATACCATTTACCACGAACCATAGTTCGCGTCGCTTCTATGTCTTCACGGTCCGAACAAGCAGTGTCCATATCCCCAAAAGTCTATGGTTCTTCTCCTTCGGCATGTGGAAAAAGTGTCGGAATTGTCTATTCTGTTCAAACCACTTCAACTCGGCTCCTCCTAGGTCTTTTATCAAGTCAATGGCCTCCTTCAGATGACATTGTGTCTGAATCTTGGGATAGTGGGAGAACTGTTTTGGTCTGAACATAAATTCAATCGGCTACATTGGCTCACCAACCTGCAAAACAAACAAAAGAAAATAAACCAAGTTAACCCGAGTTATACCTACTTAATCCAAGTTAACCTACTTATTCGTAGTTACTCCAAGTTAACCTAGTTATACTTTGTAAACCTAGTTACTCCAAGTTAACCTAGTTATACCACATAAACATAATTATTATAAATACCCTAGTTATACCTCTTTAGATGACTTGGATCCAGTCAATGAATAAGATGCCTCCCCCTCCACTACCTCCGTCGCCGACGAAAGCTTTACGAGGTATTTCTCCGCCGTCGCCGAACACTCTTCACGGTTCGTATCTCCGATAAGACGACGAAAGCTAGGGTTCTTCGTACGTGGTCCCATTATCCTTGTATTCCAACACAACCAATAACATAAATTAAACAAACAAAATAAAAATTCAAAGCTTACCTAGTTATCCCGAAACCCAATCCCAAACTAGAAACTATCTTAACAAAATCGGCAATATAGCTTGAGGAAATCGTAAATGACTCAAAAAAAGAAAGAAAACAAGTATAAAACCGATGAAATTGGGATTGAGGATGAGTGAATTTTCGATTTTTGTAAGTGAAAGAAAACCCTAAAAAACTCATAAATCCTGAAGCTTACCTTAAGTTTCTTGTCAATGGAGAATGTGAAATCGATAATCACTTGAGAAGAAGGAGAAAAACAGTTGAAATCCTTAGAAATTGGTAGTGGGGAAGTTGAAAAGCTTAGATTTCAGATTATGAAGAGAAATAGGGAAGAAAACCTAGTTACTCTCTTTTTTCCCTCTTCTTTCGACACTTAAGGTTTTTTTGAAGAAAAAAATAATTCAAATCGATTTGGGTTGGGTTAAGTAAACCGGCCGAAAATTGATTTAATTTTGGATTTTGTTTAATTGACCCGATTTTGAATGGATCGGGTGAGTGGATCCGAAATGGGGTGTGGTTGAGTTGTAATTATTTTGATGCATTAAGGGTGAGAAAGACTTTCAATAGCTTTTTATTTTAATAATTAATTAAAAAAAAGCAATTTTTTTTCGAGAGGGCCTTATGAGCCATTGTTCCCTTCTACTAGGAGTTCAGAAACTCATAAATCAAGATCTTCAATTTGCGTTTTGCTATGTGGTGGGGAAGGCGTCTCGAAAGGTATCCACGGATCTTACCAAACCCGAGTCCCAACACATGTTCCTATCAATTTGTGGAGTCCCTGAAGCAATAATGGTTTAGCTTCTCATATACTTCGCCAACCATATGAAGAGCGATTTGGTTTAACAGCCTGTAAATGTAATCTATCCTTATAGTAACGCCCACGAAAAACCTACGCCAACAAAGATAAAGATGTGAATCCGATTATGATTTGAATCCTAGGCTTCCCGTTGTTTCGGTCTACAGATACGAGACCATGCTAGCCAGTGGATTCCGTATGTTTGGCCCGATGAACTCCACCAGAAATTGGGGATCGCACTAATAATATTTTTGAAATTAGTTAGAATGACCTAATTTTTTGTCTTAAATGCTCATATGACCCTTGGTTGGAGGCATGACTAGACTAATCCTACATTTTGGGTAAAAAATCTAAAAAACCAAAAAATTTACAATAACTACAAATTTACCATTTTAAATTTTTTTTACGCAAAAATCATTAAAATAAAACACGCTAATACGAAGACAAATGCCAAAACAATTATGTAAAAAAAAACTTTCTTTTTCTCTCATACGCGTTTTTTCAAAAAAGAAGGGTCGAAGAATTTTCCTTCCCTCTACTATTGCCATTCCTCGTTTTTCCACCCGAACTTTTGACCTCTCTATTTTATATTAAAAAATAGTTTTCTCTTTAATATGTCTCATAGACTATAAAAATTCATCAATTTTCCACAATGAGCAATAAACCGTGCTTATTCTAATTAACCAACTTTTTTTTTGTTTTTTTAAATTGGTTCTATGATTAACCCGGATTTTCATCAAAACCGATTTATGACAAGATTTTGTATCACTTATCCGAATTTGTGTAAAAAGTCTAAATTTCATCACATTTAGAATCCTAATTTTACGTTTTCCAAAAAAAAAATTGGTTTAGGAATAGGGGAAAGCATGAAATTAGAGTTTGTGATGAAATTTGGAATTTTTACATAAATTCGGATAAGGAATACAAAATGGATCAGAAATCGGGTTTGACAAAAAATTGGGTTAGTCACAAATATAATTAAAGAAAAAATAAATTTCTAGTTTTTTTTTTTTTTTTTAACGTCAATAAACTAAAACAGAGACTGAGAAAATAAAAAGACCAACACCGAAAAACAGAGCAAAACAAAGAAATCAACACAGAAGGAAATGGCACGACCAAAAAAGGAAAAACTCTCCAAAGTATGAAGCTCCAAAAGCTTAAGATGGCTTCTAAAAACGAAAAGACACCCGCCAATGAAGCTCTATCAAAACACCAACTCTAAGCCGAGACTTAGACTAGAAACCATCGAGACTCCTCCTACACCAACGGATCTAACCATGACGGGCCAGAACGAGCGATATAAGACTGAATCCGACCCTCCTTTATGACACTCGACGAAATAGCCA
>OVBE01011400.1:0-14193 GCA_900406425.1 Iberis pinnata
TTTATATATATATATATATATATATATATATATATATATATATATATGTATATGTGTAAAAAGTATATATTTTCATATTAAACAATTAAATGTAAAATAAATAACTATTTTGTGACTTTTAAATGAAAACCCAAATCTAAACATAAATAAAAAAAACCAAAACAGAACAAAATTGAAACCAAACTCGAGTCGAACGGAAATCAAATCGTATTTCAAATGGGTTCAAACGGTTTGAGTTTTTACAAACCCGAAAAAAAACAAACGATATCCAAACCGTAAAACCAGAATGTCCACCCTAATTTAATTGAAGAACCTGAGAGACATGACAGCGGCAGCGAGAGAGACTCCAGAGATAGAGTTGAAGTTAGGGAGATGAGAGAGGACAAAGTGTACGGATGCAAAGATCATGATGAAGTAAGTGAGTTTAATCGATCTACAATTTTGGCAAACGAGTTCATGAAACTTTTTGAGAGATTTGCCACCAGTGACCATATAAACAATGCAAACGCCGACTTCAACGATAAGCTGTTGAGGGACGACTATGTAAAGGCCAAGCTTTTCACCAAAGGCATGTTGACCGAGTTCGTGGTAACGATCAAAACGCTTACCAGGAACCATTTCGTGCATTTCAACCATTTGCCATAGTGTGTAAAGTGTTATGATCCATGACAATACAAGAATCACTACACCTGGTCCCCTGTATGATTATGATTAGGATTAGTTTAGTTAAACTGGTTTATCAGATGAATTTGTGAATTCCATACCATCCGAGCTGAGCCATGGCGTAAGGAAGGCTAAGAACACCAGCTCCGACCATAGCCGTGACATTATGAAACGCAGAGTACCACCACTTTGCATTTCTCGATGACGTTATTGGAAGCCAATCGTTTATTTCTTTTTCTCTTGCTCTTTTCTCTTCCATCTGTTTTTTTTTTTTATTTTCATCAATCAACCCCCTTAACAATTTAACTTACTCCTAGGATTTTAATTCTTTCGTTGTTCTATCTTGATATATTTCAAGGAATAAATTTGATCAAACAAACCATATAAACTCTTATTAATTACGTAAAAACACTAAGTGAATATACAAATCCCAAAAAGAAGAGAAATATTAATATACGAAAAAGTAGTGTTCCGGTTACGAGCGGGTTTGCTAATAAACCCGTCTTTGTCCTTTATCAAACAGCCATCATAATTCTTAAAATTGATAGAGAAAGAGAGAAACTAACATCTTTTTTGTATGAATCTTCATTTAGAGCTTGAGTTTCCACCATGGTGACACAGAAAGACTAAAAGGGATAGATCAGAGAGAATAAGATCTTAACAAGTTCTCACAAAGCTGAGACAACCTTAATCATACATATATATATGCAGAATAGTCAACAAGATGTGTGAGAGAGAGAAAGAGAAACAGACTTCAAAAAATCTCGTGGAGAAGATTAATGAGCTGGGTTATGTTACATCACAATTCCAGAATCTTTAATAAAATACTACTCATTAAAGACTTTTTTGGGTTAAAATTTCCTAATTATGGGTAATACTAACTACAACGCATGGTAAAATGTGTGTTATAATTTTTTAAAAATGATATAAGATAACGTAAGATGATGTTTTCCACACAAAAAAACCGTTATAATCTTTGTATTTTTTGAAGAAAACGATAATCAAAGTTTATTTACGAAAAAGCTCGTTACATTTCTTTGTTGTATATAACTAGGGATGTTAATAGTGGATTTTCACCCAACGGGTATCCATTACCCTACTTAAAACATTAAATCTAGAACCTGCTCGTTATCTTTACAAAAATATAGGGTACTACCCGAGCGGGTTTTATCTATTTATGATATCACATGGGTTTACCCTATTGGGTAATGGGTACCCGCAAGACACAAAGCAAAAAAAAGTTTTTATATGAAGCTTCAACTCGACAATCACTAATTGTAAAATCGCGTTTTTCCGCCAAAGAAGCAAAATAACGTTTTCCCGTCAAAAACGTAAAATAACGATTTTCTGCAAAAAACGTAAAATAGCATTTTCTCGCCAAAAACGCTAAATAGCATTTTCTCGCCAAAAACGCAAAATATCATTTTCTCACTAAAAACGCAAAATAGCGTTTTCTCGCCATGCAAAATAGCGTTTTCTCGCTAAAAACGCAAAATAGCGTTTTCTCGCCGGAAACACAATATAGCAATTTTCCACCAAAATCGTAGAATCGTGTTTTCCCGCCGTAAACGAAAAATCACAATTTTCGCGGAAAACGCAAATCACTATTTTCGTCGAGAACAAAAAATAATGTTTTCCCACCAAAAACGCAATTCCCACCAAAAACACAAAATCGTGTTTTATCACAAAAATGCTTTCTCGCCAAAAATGCAAAATCGGGTTTTCCCGCAAAAAACGCAAAATCGTGTTTTTCCGCCAAAAATGCAAAATTGTGTTTTCCCGCCAAAAACGTATAATCGCGTTTTCCTGCCGGAAACTCAAAATCGCGTTTTCCGCCGGAAACGCAAAATTGTGTTTTCCCGCCAAAAACACAAAATCATGTTTTTTCGCCAAAAACGCAAAATCGCGTTTTCCAGCCAAAACAAAATCGCGTTTTTCCGCCAAAAATTTGAAACAGAGTTTTCCCGCCAAAAATCCAAAATCACATTACCACCAAAATCGAAAAACAGCGTTACTCGTCAAAATCGTAAAATTTCCGAACACCATGTACACCAATATTATAAACTTATAATATACATTATAATAATCTAAATATAATATTAAACTTGAACTTGAACAATTATATATAATTATAACAAAAAACTGGTTTTTAGTTAGGGTATCCATGGGTTCCTATACCCTATAGGGTAGGTTTAGAGTTTACCCTATTAGGGCTATACCCAATAGAGTTTTTAAAAACTGGGTATTTTTTTGGCGGACTTAAAACGAGCTAGGGTAGGGTAGGGTAAAAAAGCCCATTTTTACATCTCTATATATAACTAGAAAACTGTGACCAAATGGTTGTGTCTATCACCTTTGTATTGTTACTAAATCATTGATCGAATCTAACCACTTGTTATACAAATACATTTTTATTTATTTATAAAATTTTTATATTGGATTAGTCAGTTACTCTCATAAATTAATGTGACAAAAAATTAAAAAACTTTTTGAACAAGAAACTAGTTTAGTTGTCGATAAAAAAAACTAGTTTAGTCACCTTCTATTTTCTCAATAAATTCATATTTTGAAATTCTCCAAAAAATCCTTTGTAAAATTATATTCCGTTGTCTTTTTTTTTTACTTTACATTTCCATTGTTTTAAAATTTATTAACATGCACGGATGCACCCACCCACCTTTGGAGAAAAAAAAGATTGATTAAATATTAGAATGGGTTTGTTCACGCCACGATTACATATAAGAACTGTCTCGTGTCAAGAGAATAATATATGAACGATCTCATATAGTTTTATTTTTTTGTAAAGAATTGTCTTATGTAGCTGTCGTTACAAACAATATACATAGACAAATCTGAATCATCATTACAGTTTACACCGGAGAGACTTACATTATTGGTACAAAATAGTTGACTCAAAAAAATAATTAGTAGAATTAAGTAAAAAAATATTGGTAAAATAAAAATTAGAAGAAAATTGTTAATTATATTTTTCTACAAATTTGAAGAGGAATATTTTTGGTGGAATTATATTTTTTCCATTTGATTCTTTTAGAACTAGAGAAAAACGTTTTCTCTTAAATATTTAACTAATAGTTTAATAATAAAAGAATATGATAAAATACATGTTTTCATCTAATTTTAGTTCACTAAATTACAAAATATTTACACTCATAACTATTTTTAAATCAAATTAATAAATATTATACACCCATAACGTATTTAAAAGCCTTACAATTTATTATAATTCACAACTAAACAGCACTATATATATATATATATATATATTAACGAAAAAAAACTAAACAGCGCTATATTTTATTTATTTCATATATTACAATCGGTTAAACATATCTCATATAATTAATTCAATATATACATATAAACTATTTTGTTATTATAAAATTCTGTTAAATATTTCTTTATGATATTCTTATAATAAATGGAGATCTGGTCATTATGTATATAAACCATTTATATGAAAATATTTTATTTAATTAATTACTTGTTATTTTTATTTTCTAATTTTATATCTTAAAGATCATAAAGAAAATGTTGTCAAATCTTTTCTCAATTGTTATGAACAATGTTTATACATACATTTTTCTAAATCCAAACCTCTTTCAAAATTCTCTATAAAACAATTATCAAAGTTTTCTATCACTTTAATCTTCGGACCACAACGAATTGACTAGATAAAACTCTATTAAAGAGAGAATTTATGTTTTTAGTGGAGGTGACGGTCACTATATCATTTAGGGCTGGAAATTCAGTTCTTTCGGAAAATTCGGTTATATTTTTTTTTTGGTTTTTGGTTTTGTTCTCCGAAATAAACCAAATAGAACTTCGGTTGGTTTTTGTTTTTGAAGTTTAATTTATTCAGTTAATTTTTGGCTAATTTTCGATTATTTTCCGGTTATTTTTTTTATTATTATCGGTTTTTCGGTTATTTAAAAAAAAAAATAAATAAATAAACCGATCGATTATCGAACCGAACCGAGAATCAAAATTGAATATTTGTGTGCCAATCGGTTTTCTCTACATAGATCGGTTCGATTCGTGAAATCTTCGGTTCGATTCAATTCAGAAATTTCGGTTCAGCTATTTTTCACAACCCTAATATCATTTACACCTTCTTTATAATTTGTATTTTTAAGAAAATATTTATTATGTCGTTAATAAATATATTTTATACAATAATCACTACCATTTTCATCAAAGAATTTACTCATAAATATTATTATAATGTTTTAGGCTGTAGTTGCTTTGATTATTAATCTAAACCCTTTACTTTTAAGTTGGAATATTTAATAAAATTCTATTATTTTAATTTAGAAATCAAACGAAGAACAATAATATATATATATATATATATATATATATATATATGTCAATTTCATTGTTAAATATCATCAGCCTTGCGTGAGTTAGAGCATCTTCAAACGATACCTCAAATCCTCAAATTTGAGATATCATCCATTTCAAACGATACTTCAAATATTCAAAATTGGAGATATCAACTTTTCTTTGCATTTTAATCCCTATATTTATTTATACTTTTAAATAATAATTTCAAATTTTATTTTATTTATTGTAGTGCTAATATTTTTATGTTTTACTTTAAATATATATTAGTTTCTATATATTATGTTTATAAATATATAAAATAAAAATTATAACATTAAAATGGAAAAATACAACAAAATAAAATAGAATAATACAACAAAATAAAAATTATTACAATACAACAAAATAAAATTATATAATACATAATTATTATAACAACAAAATAAAACTACAACATCGGATCACGTAAATTTGATCCACCACCACCATGATAATCTACAATCCAAAATTGCAATTATAGTGGGATCGTCACGTTATTGAAAGAAAGAAATGTTACATGATATAATGACATCTTGCATTATAATGCATATCATGATAATCGAAGAAGGACGTGATATAATTGCACCCATACGAGATGCAAGATTAGCTCATGAGCCAACTGTAGAAATGACAACAAACAAAAATACTCAATTTCAACAATTTCTATCTCGCAATTTGCAGATAAAAAATAAAGCAACTCATCTATCACTTCGAAATGCATTTGTCGAACATATATGGGAGCACTACGGTGTTTGAATTTTATTTAAGATACTTAGATTTTAATTAATAGTATGATAGTTGAATTTTATTTATGATGTTTTTTATCACTAATTTTATTTAAAATGTTATTTCTATGTTTTCTAAAAATTATGTAACGTTTTATTAATAAATGCTGCATTTAATAATTGAATGATGAATGATTTATGTTTTTTTGCAAGTTATAGGATGTTATGTAATTGTGAATAAATATTTGGACAATATTGCAAAATACATATTTTTGATACCTCAAAATTTTAGGTATTGTTTTTGGAGCAAAACACATGATACCCCAAATTTGAGGAAGTGATACCTCAAATTTGAGGTATTCCCTTTGGAGATGATCTTAGGGGTGAAATTTTTCTTGTGTCGGTTAGGATTTCTTGAAGGCGGAGCGAACTGGAGTTGTATTGCAATCTTCATTATCCAAACGGTGGCCGTGATTGTTACTAGCATAGTGGTGCAGATTAGCGACACAGAGTAGAGTTTCGGCTAGAATTTTGTTTAGAGCGAATTGGGCCAAGTGCATGGTTTTCACTTCACATGACTTCCTTCATATATTATTAGGAGAGAGTCATATCTCAACAATATAATCATGATGTATATCCCTGTTATATAGAAGAGGAGATCTTAACAAACTGATTTGTATTCTTTGGCTCGTTCATGAAATGGAACATAATACAATTTCCAATTTTGTTATTGACCAGGTATCAGAGCTTTTGGTTTCTGATTCATTGTCTTTCTTAATTCGTTTCTATTTTTCAAATTTACGTTTAAAGCTCAGTAAGCTGTTCGATGACATAACGTTCATCAATGGCTGGGAGAGTCGGAGAAAATGAATCAACATCGAATTTGAAGCAATCGCCATATTCTCTATTTTTCTCTGACAACCCTGGAGCTCTCATCACATATGTCATTCTCAGTTATTCAAATTATAATGAGTGCTCCATTGAAATGACAAATGTTTTGCGAGCAAAGAGGAAAGTGTGTTTCATTGATGGTAGTTTGACAAAACCATCAGAAGATAGTGACGATTATGAATCCTGGATTACGGTCAACTCAATGATCATTGGCTGGCTTCGTACGTCGATTGAATCAGAGATTCGATCTACCGTCACTTTTGTTGAAAGCGCACATGATCTATGAACAACTTTGAAATATCGATTTCTATGGGAAATCAAGTAAGAATTCATCAACTTAAGTCTACTCTAGCTTTATTACGGCATAATGGGTGTTCGGTAGTGGAGTATTATGGTAAATTGTGTAAAATCTGGGGAAAATTGCAAGTTTATCAACCAATAAATGCTTGTACGTGTACTGGTGGAAAGTATTTTGCTAAGGAAAGAGAAGAGGAGATATTGCACTAATTCATCATGGGGTTAGATGACTCGATATTTGGTAGCATCAGTACACAATTAATCGGAACAAACCATCTTCCTTCTCTTGGACAAGCATACTCACGAGTGATACGTGAAGAACAGAGATTGGACTCGGCGAAGGAGAAAGAACAATCTCGTGAAGCAGTGGGATTTTTAGCAGCTCATGAGTCTCGATAAGATACGGAACAACCAAGAATTCGAGCTACACGTACCTACTGCGGTCGTCAAGGTCATGACAAGGGAACCTATTGGCAGCTGAACGGTTTTCCTGATTGGTACAAAGAACGTGAACAATCAAAGAACACTGGTTTTTGACGTGGGTCAGGTAGAGGCAATCGTGGACGAGGACGAAGCTCAAATCACATATCCGATGCTCATACTACGACCTCAAATGCATCATCCTTTCCTGATCTCACCCCAGAACAATGGACTACTTTGACTGCAATGTTGAATAACAAAACCAACATTCCCACGGAGAAGCTGTCTGGTAAGAATAAATTTGGAGATCTCATACTTGACACATGAGCATCTCATCATATGACCGGAAATGCCTCTCTTCTTGACAATTTATATGAGATCCCAACTTGTTCAATTCGGTTTGCTGATGGAAGCAAAACGTTCGATACTCATCAAGGAGTGTTTCGTTTATCTGACCGAATAACACTCAATGATGTCTTATTTGTTCCTCACTTGAATTGCTCTTTGATCTATGTATCTAAGTTACTCAAGCATGATCGTTGATATGCTATACTAAGCGATATTGCTTGTTCTTGCAGGACCGTTTCACGATGACTTCGATTGGGTCAGGTGAAGAGAGAAATGGGGTATATTACTTCTCGTAAATACATACTGTTTGAGCTTGTCGAGCTAGTGTTTTACCGAGTGTAGAGCTTTGGCATCATTTTTTTGGGCACCATCGTTTTTCAGCTCTTTCTAGTTTATCGGTTTTGCATTCTTTGTCAAATAAATCTGCTAGCCTTAGTCCTTGTGACACATGTTTTAAGGCGAAGCAAACTCGTGAAGTATTTTCATATACTATCAATAATAGTTCATAATGTTTTGCACTAGTTCATGGCGATGTTTGGGGACCATATAGAACTAAATCATCTTGTGGTGCGTCATACTTTCTTACCATCATTGATGACCATTCAAGAGCGTTGTGGGCTTTTCTAATGTTAGAAAATATGAAGTTAAAACGCTTATACAAGAATTTTGTGCAATGACGGATCGTCAATTCAACAAACGTGTTCAAGTAGTTTGTAGTGATAATGGGACAGAATTTACATGTCTTGCACACTATTTTTGCACCAATGGGATAACTCACCAGACCTCTTGCATTGATACACCACAACAAAATGGTCGGTTGAGCGTAAACACCGCCACATCTTAAATGTTTCACGGGTACCATTGTTTCAAGCGTTGTTGCCTGTTATTTTCTGGGGCAAAGCTGTACTCACAGCCACACACTTGATAAATCGGACACCATCATCCGTTTTAAAGGGACAATCACCATATGAGGTGTTTCAATGCCACCAAGTATGAATCATCTTTGCATTTTTGGATCTATGTGTTATGTTCATCTTTCTTCTCGGTCCAAGAACAAGTTTGATCCTAGCAGCTGTCGATGTATTTTCGTAGGATATCCAGTTGGGAAGAAAGCTTGACGAGTGTTTGACATTGAACGGTGCCAATTCTTAATTACCCGCGATGTAGTCTTTCATGAAGAAGAGTTTTTGTTTCAGTCTATGCAATCTTCCCCACATGTATTGTTGCTTATATCTCTCTCTCTTTGGGTTCTGAAGATATTCATCTTCATACTGATATAGCGCCTGTTACAGTGACTGTTCCTACCGTAGAGACATCGGCAGACAGGGGGAGTCCGATTTCTCCTGTGAATGCACAACCTGGAGCAATTTCTGAAGCTAATACGGAGTTATTGGGTCGCGGTCATCGTTAACGTCTACCCTCTACAAGACTGCGTGATTTTGTTTCACATCTCACAAAGCTTGAAGATACCCCATTCGCTCTCCCTAACACCACCAATTGGACGATGTGTGCGGTCTCTGGTAAGTCTTTATACCCTTTAGACAATTACGTGTCTAACACTTCTTTCTTTTCGAGCCATTAGGATTTTATTGCAGCAGTTGCAGCTAGCAAAGAACCAACTCGCTATGCGGATGCTTTTGCACATCCAGAATGGAATGCGAAAATGTTGAAAGAAATCGAGGCTCTTGAGAAAAATAAAACCTGGGATATTGTCGATTTGCCTCCAAAAAAATTTGCAATCGGTTCTAAGTGGGTTTTAAGCTCAAATATAACGCGATGGCACGATAGAACGATACAAAGCGAGATTAGTGTGTATAGGTAATCGCCATATTGAAGGCAAATATTATGACGAGACATTTGCACCGGTTGCAAAGATGTCTACTGTTCGAACTTTACTTGGTGTTGTTGCTGCTAAAGGGTGGTACATTCATCAAATGGACGTTGATGACGCTTTTCTACACGGGGATTTCGACGAGGAAGTATATATGAAACCTCCTCCGAGTTTCAAACCTACTGACTCTTCCAAAGTTTTTCGCCTTCGTAAGTCTCTGTATGGACTTAAACATGCTCCAAGATGCTGGTTTTCCTAATTATCTAAACCTCTCCTTTGGTTTAGCTTTGCTCAGTCATACTCCGATTATTCTATGTTTTATCTCACTATTGATGCTGTTGAACTTCGAGTGTTGATATATGTAGATGACCTCCTCGTTTACAGCAACAACAATGATGAGTTAAACAAGTTCAAAGCTTATCTTGGTGAACAATTTCACATGAAGGATGTAGGACCGGCGAAACATCTTCTTGGTGTGGAGCTTTAGCGTTCCCGTTCTGGTATTTTTTTTATCTCAAAAGAAATACATTACCAATATCATTGTCGAGGCTAGAATGTTAGGGTGTAAGCCGGCGATGATTCCACTTGAACAAAATCAGAAATTGGCTTCAAATTCAGGTCTTTTCTTGTCCAATCCAAGTCAATATCGAAGGCTAATCGGACGCTTTGTTTATCTTACCTTTCGCGAGACAAGACTTAGCATTTTCCGTGCATCTCGGTTCATAAAGACTCCTCGTCAAGCACATTGGAACGCAGCACTAAGGGTCCTTCGCTGCCTAAATTTCACGCTTGGTTGGGGAGTATTGCTGCAGCGTGACTCGTCTCTTTAGCTCAAGGTTTTCTGCAATGCGGACTGGGCTACGTGTCCTCTAACTCATCATTCACTTAGCTCTTATGTTATCATATTGAACGGGTCTCCAGTATCATGGAAAACAAAGAAACATGACATTGTGCCAGCCTCGTCTACAGAGGCAGAATACCGTGATATGGCGGCAGCTCTTTCTGAAATCAAGTGGATGAAACATTTATTGTTCGAACTTGGTATCTCCCATCCGCAACCTATTGAGTTCTATTGTGATAGTCAATCAGCGATACACATAGCTAGCAACCCGGTCTTTCACAAATGCACTAAAAATATTGAGTCTGATTTTCATCGGATCCGGGATGCTTATCAAGCTGGTCTGATTTCTCTCCAACATGTTTGGACACAAGATCAACTGGTCGACTTACTTACGAAACCTCTTGGGAGCTCGTACTTCGATCACTTGTTACCCAAGTTGGGACTGATTAATCTTCACCTTCCAACTTGATGAGGAATATTAGGATAGAGTCATAACTCAACAATATAATCGTTATGTATATCCATGTTGTATATGAGAGGAGATCTTAACAAACTAATGTGTATATATTCTTTGGCTCGTTCATGAAATGGAACAGAATACATTTTCCAATTGTGTTATTAACATATATTTTATGGTTTAAGTTTATATCTTTATCTGTTCAAATATATCATTCTAGGTGTTTTTTTTACTTCACTATACTAGATCAAAGGGGACGAATCCATTCGAGAATGTATTATGCATTTGTCTTATGTTCTTTACTGATATCATAGGAAGTCAGAGGTTTTTCCAAGTCTAATTGGTGTATCCAATTTAGAATTTGTTATCCTAAAATGAGATTTTTCCTCTTAGATTTAGGAGCTAATAGTTCACTTTTTTCAAGAGTTACCCTTGTATTAGTTATGTATTTCCCTTTGTGGGACTGTATTTACTTTTTGTGGGTTCAACTTTTTGATTTAATATAAAGATGTTGTTGACAAAAAAAAAAAACATATCATCAGTGTTAAATATATCTTGGACTACTAATATTAAATTACATTTGAATCTCTAGAGTTATTCAAAGAAAGTAAAACGAATTTGTTTAGAAGATACATGATTCCTCTATAAGTTTCTGAAAAATTGTTCTGGTCATTAGAACTACATAACATTTCCATTTGTTTGTGATGAGTGGCAAATTCTAAGGTTCTAGACTTTGACAAAATCATGAACTACAATCTAGTGTATTGGAAAGTATAGCCAAATTGAGTTATTATGGCAAATAAATTATACTACATTCCACATATGCAACATTATCAATTTATCATCATGCAACAATAATATAAGTTGTTTGGACAGGATACACCAAATTTTTGTATATGATCGTGGCAATTTTAATAGAAGAAAAAAATGAATTTCTCACTTAAACTTGCTTTGAAGTGAATGCATTGGTTGTTAAAACACCGACAAGGTAAAAAAACACATTTTGTGTTTATGGCCGACGGGGTGAAACTACAATCCACAAAATAGAAAATCGTCATAAATGACTTGTTCTGAAAATTTACGAAAGGAAAAGAAATCCAAAAAAGTACATTGTATAGTTATGAGGATAGTTTCTTCATATATGGTACAAAGAAGTATTAGTCTCGTGTATGTCATACTCTTAGAAATTTTTATGCTCCATACAATTAGTCCACCACAAGCAAAGAAAAAGAATTAAATCTTGTAGGAAAAATATGAAGTCACAACACACATTAATGCTTATGATTTTTTCTTTTGATTTTCTCTAATTCTTCCTTCTCTAAACTCTCTAGACTCTATAGAGAATACAAAGTAACAAGAAGAAAGCGAGAGCCACCGCCGCACAAACCCCTGCCAGAGTTCCTTGTGTCGAGATTGGAGATCCTCCGGCGAATCCGGCACCGTCATGAGGGTCTTCTCTAGCTATGTTTCCGACTCCACATTTCATGCAACAAACCTCTAGAGAACCAAATCTGATATACGGTGGTTAGGACGTGAAGCGTTGTACTTTCCGGCGTCTCTAGCCCAATCAACCGGCAATGCGGTGAAGCATGCAAGAAGACAGAGATAAGCGTCGCAGATCCACACCTTTGATGTTGAAAAATCTTCTTCCTGGACAGCGTAGGAGGCCTTTGCGCGGTCTTGTGCTGTCTAGAGGCGGCGGATCTGGCACGGCCAAGTCATATCATCGCGATCGGGAATTCTAGTTTGCCTCTCTCTCCTTTGGTGGCAACATTTCCTCGACTCTTCTTCTGCGGCATATGAGATAATCAGATCTTCTACTGCTTCACATCCTCTTGTACCTGGTCTTTGTTTTGTAGGACCATGTAAAACCATATTGAAAAAATGACTGAAATACCTTAATCAAAGCGATTTAAACCGAAATAGAAAAACATTTGCAGAGTCGAGAAGATATTTTCTGTCCTTAATTCTTTAAATTGCCCGTAGTGCCACATTTTTTGCGAAGTAAGAATCAGGATACAACTGCAGAGAGACCGATTCAGATGCACTCAAGATCGGAATCAGACGAACTTAGAACGTAACGATATAATCCCGGAATAAAATTTACTGTTTGAGAGAGAGAAGAAAAAAAATTATCTAAGCGTGTGAGGAAATTTTTCGTGGAAAAAGAAGTGTTGGAAGAATGAGAGGGGGCTCGGTTATATAAACGAGCGACTTGAAGCGCAAGCCAGATGCCGTTACAAACCGCACGGGGTCGCGCCTGAGATTCGCGGAGCGAATCGAGGAGAAAAATCTGGGCAGTTATTACTCGGTCAAACGCACTAGTGAGAGAGAGATATTTATCGTACCGAAAACAATTTCGATTTAGATCAATTTTGGAATTGGTTTTATCAAACCAATTGAATTTATTAAACCATTTTTGGGCAAACAATTTCTTAGAAATTTTCTCCAAAAAGAATACATTTTGATGGGCTTGAGCTTGGACTGGAACATTCCCAAAGTCCTGCGACCCGCGCGTGCGTGTGGTTGGTCCATCTCTCTCCAATACACCATAGTGTACTCATCCTAATTGAACATAAGCATGCATTCTTCCATATATATTCTAGTGGAAAAAAAGTTTTTCTAAGCAATGTGGGATAAAAACACTTGTTAAGCTTAGTTAACACTAAGTCAACATTGTTGTGTTTATGCATGTTTAAGTTACTCTCTTTACACCTTTGTTTCTCATTCAAATCTTACTCAAATTTGACAAGTCAATATTCCATTTTATAGTGCTGGTTGCAAGGATTCCGATGCACTCATGATCCGGTCATTCCGATGAACGTCTTCACCAGAAAACTCGTCGGAATATTGGACAATATTACTTTGTTTAAATTTAGTTCCAACATGTTTCGTAGCCTATCGACGTCCTAAAGCATATCTCGGAGACTGTGCCTCGCCGCACTGACATCGGCTGTTCAGCTAATGATGCGGCGCCATGTAGGTTTCTATATCTGGATAGGATAATTGTTAAAACCAGTTCAATATGGTTTGTTTATTGTAATTAGTTTTAGTAAACCATTCATATTAAATTTGGTTTAGTTTATGGTTTTTTATTGTTTTTGGACTGAGTCCAATCTTAAGTTGTAATGAACCTAATCCGAATTATGTCCTATAATTTTAATTGAAAGGACTTTATAAAAAAAAAATATCGCTAGAATTCGTTTGTTATCAATTGAATGAAAAGTATTTGATCAATTATCTTGTTGGAGTGAACAGAAAAAAGCTGGCAAATGATAAAAGTCAACTATTGAGTGTATATATCGTTTTTTTTTTTTTTTCCGACAAATTTTTATTG
>OVBE01011401.1:0-14192 GCA_900406425.1 Iberis pinnata
GAAATTCAATAATATATATATATATATATATATATATATATATATCAAAATGGATATCAAAATAGAATTAACCATATAATAATGTCAAAATAATATGTTTTTATGTTTAAAATATAACCTGAGACGGTCTTTCCAAAGTGTTCCTTCTCTGTCAAATTCTTAACTAGTGAGTCGAGTTTCATCTTGAAAATCCGACATATGATATATGGCCTATCATCGCTATATAATTTCCTTTTCTCAACGTGTCTAGATATTTAATGCCACTTTGAATTACATGTAAAAGTGATAAATAAGTCTGGAAATCCGAAATACTTACATGTAGCCATGGCATCGTAATATCTTTGTTGCATATATTTAGAACCACCAACAAAACTTTATGGTATTAGCATCCTTGTTCCTTGTTCACTCATATCAACACCACCAGCTTCGAAATTCTCTTTTAGTGATTCATAATTTTCTGCTCTTAAACTTGACTGGTTTTGTCTAATATACAACAATATGCTTGCCTCAATAGTTGTGTAAGCATCTACCAAGAACTGTTGAAATAATCTTTTCAATCTTATAAGATTATGGCATTCACCACGTCTCTCTTGAATTCTGAAAGCAAAAAATTGTCTCAAACTTATTGTCTTTATTTTTCTGCTGGAGCCTGTTTGACTATATCCTTTTTCTATACCAAGTCGGAATCCATCTTCTCCATATGGGAAAAATAAAGGATATTGTAATGCCAAATAAGACGCATGAGTTTCGTTTATCCTTTTCAAAGTTCCAAATTTTCTTCTAAGATAATGTCACGTTTAGGCATATCTGGAACAAAATCACCTGGAATCAAAAGTTGCAACTTCACCAGCCGTAGGCATGCAATATGTTCTAGCATCTTTTCCTTTTCTATCACAAACAATTCTCATATGAAACCTCTCATCAGACTGATGCTCTTCTCTTGCTAATAATCTATCTCTAGCTGATCGAAAGACCTTCGCATATGGGTTAACTTCATCTAACATATAACAAAATAACATTATTATATTATATGATATATATATATATATATATAAGCAAATAAAGAATCTAAATTAAATACATTTAAATTGTATACTAATATATTAACACTTACTCATTGATAAAGTTCATAACCTCCGGGTATTTTGGATTGATAATGAGTTTGGAAGCATCAAAAGCATTGAATATGCTATAAATATCTACACGTAATCACCAATAAAAATAATCTTACATTATATTAAAATTTATATTTATACGTATTTTTTAAAAATATGTAAAACTAAATACTTCTCTAATTTTTGATTTTCCCAAATCGCAAAATAACCAATAACATTTGCCCTTGATTCTCTTGGGCTGCTGTAAACAATTTCTTAGCACAAAATTCCCACAAAATGCACGATAGACGTTCATCACTGGAAACAAACACATTATTAGGTATATTACAGAACCACAAACGTTAGCAATAACAATAATTTAGGCAATTTTTTGAATAGTTTTAAAATTACTTTTGATTCCGCATCTCGAAATCTATCTTGCTCTTAGTTTTTTTATTAGCAGCATTAACTGTCTCAAGCGTTCCCATATTAACTACTTGACCTATGACATCTGTAAATATATGGGTTAGTAATTAATGTATATTATTCTGAAATATTTAAAAGGTTATTACTAACCAATAAAAAATGAATCATTTAAACCCCTGATAGTATCGAATCATATTCTTTGAAGGAGAAAAAATAATTATCCTCTGCATTTTTAACTTTAGCATTCTGAACAACAGTAGAAACAATAAAATTAAATCTGTATTCGTGATCGGTGGTCCTATATTGTCCAGAATTTTTCTAAAGCTTAAAATTCTCAATTGTTATCCAATCTCCAAACCGCAACTTTGTTTCATAACGTGTAACTAATTCACGTTTAACAGTAAACTGAATCTTTGTGCCCTACAAATGATAAACAAAAATTTAGTATACTAAAAGAGATATTATGAAGAATTTAAAACTTTGTATATAATCGCTATCATGGAAAATTTAAGAATTACCTCTTCATATGAGACAATCAATTCAATAGGTCTTTATGACCTCTGATGCTAATTGGTCTTCATAGATGAATGATTCTAACTCTAACACGCCATGAAACTTTGAAAGGTTTCACAAGTTTCAACGATGTAAAATTAGAAATGTTAGCAAGGGTTTGATCCATAATATCTAAAAGCTGGTTTTTGTATCTGTGAAAATTAAAAATAGTTTGTGAATGAATATATCAGTGCACTAAACATCTATATATACATCATGAATAGAATATTATGGAATATATCAAAAGATATTTTAATATATGATTATAATGCTTCATAACAATTTTCGGTTGGAATATACTATAAACATAGCATTAAAATCTAACATATTCCATAAATTTTTATTAATGCTATAAAAAATTTTTTTTTGATAAATGTATCATATATAAAAAATTTCTATATATGAATCTGATATCTATCTATAATATTAAATCGATACATTCCTAAATTTATGCAACCTTTATAATTATATAAAACTGATTTTCCAACAATTTTACATAACAACATATATAAATATTACAATTATAATTACTATTTATAAATTTAAATTTTGATAGCATTTAATATCATAAATTTTCCACATATAAATTCAATTTACCTATTAAATCGTAACATTCCTTAAATTATGCAACCATAATAACTATATTTTAAACCGATTATCCAACAACTTTCCAATTACAAAATATATAAATATTCTAATGAATTCGATTTAACTATTACATCGTAACATTCCTAACATTTATGCAACCATAATATTTGATATATTTCCATACAATTCGTAATCCATAATGAACATCATATTTCGTGTTGGTATTGATAAGTAGACGTTTTGATACACAAATAATATCGTAGACATTGATAAGAAGAGAAAAATAGATATCTTAACTATATTTCCTAACAAAATTGTCATTATGTACACATAACAAATTAATAAATATAATATTTGGTATTATATCATACATATATGAATGTAAATACTCCATACACATTTCCGAGTGCAACAATATTAATAAGAATATTATTATTATTTTATTATTAAAATATGAAATCAAAAACATAATAAATTTAAATGTTTAGAAATGAAAAAAACAAAGCATCCACTTATTTAAAAAAAAAAATAATTTTAAAAAATTAACCAAGATCTGCAATTGATTTTAGGAACTCCCATCTTGTCGTAATTAACAGTAGGAAGAACAATCTTTCGAAGTAAATCTTCAGCAACTTCTTTTTCTTCTTCTTGGTAATCCAATTCCTTGCTTTTGTCAAAATCATTAAGACATACCATATGATGAAGCAAAGAAATCTTCCCTCTCTCTTGGCAATTTTGATCTTAAGTTCCTTAGTTCTTTCATACGCTTCCATATATTGTTTCATTTGATAAATGACGCCTTTGTAATACACATCCTTCTCTTTATTCGAACGCTTAACAGCCATTTGAACTTTTGCCAAAAGTTCTAGTTGAAATGTCGTCACAACTAGATTTCTTTTTGCCTAAAATAGTTCTTAAGAAATTTAATTAAAATATATTTTTTCTTTCATTCCTTAAAAATGAGAAACTCAAGAAATAAAATATTTGTATAAAAATGAGAAACTGAAGGAATAATTTTTTTAAAAATAATACCTTAGAACAATATGGCAGATATTCACTTACAACAACATCAAAAAGTGATGGATCATTGTTCTAATTTTTAAAGAAACCATACATTAGTATATTTATTCATATAGGAATAATAATTAACATAAAAAATTGCTCAAACAAATTTAGATAGATAAAAACCATAAACTTAAATACATATTGATTCCGAGAAGGCATTATGATTCATTTTCCTTGAGCTTTAAAAGCCGCTTCCATTTTCTACATGATATGCCAATGTTAATCATCAAATAATTTAATATAAACCATGTTTGTTTCTTACCTGAGAAAATGCATCTTGAATTTCACAAGGCATGATAATGCCTTTTCCTTTGTCTTTCAAAGCAACTTCCAATTTCTGAGGTTTCATTAGTGTTAGTAATGAAAATAAGTTAAACAAAACCATATAAACTAACTAAAACGAAATATATTAAATTATACCTCGGGTTCGTTTTGTATAATGCTTTTTCCATCATTTTCCATGGTTCTTCGATTATCTAGAAAATTTAAGTTCTAAGAACATTAATAAACAAAGAAAATTTATGAACAAATTTATTGATTAACAAAACTTGAAATATATACACGACCAAAACGTAATACTAATGAAACTCGATTACTTTTATGCGGCTGGGAGAGTTATCGTATATAAAAGAAACACAATAACTCAAAGATGAAGAAGAAGACTTATGAAAAGTGTATTTAAAATAAAAAGAATATTTAATCTATTGTGTTGAACTCATATGAAAAATATGCGTATATATAGTAAAATATTAACTTCTCGATTAGGGTTTAAAGATTTTATAGTTAAGAAACAATATATGTATCAAATATTATGAAAATATTCATTATCCAAATTAAATAATTAAACAGTAGTTCCCAAATAAAGGTAACAATAATATCTTATATAACACACGAATCTTAATTAAAATATCTTAAAACTTGTACATAAATTTACTAAACACTAATTGGTATCATAGAGATTCGAACCCAAGACATGAAACATAATGATTTAAAAAATCCGGGTCAAACCCAAGATTAGTCAAGGTCCGCGTGTTTCTCATATGAATCTGTCAAAGTATCGTAATAAATATGCGCTTTTCAGGAATCAAACTCAAGACATCGGCTAAAAATCGAATTTTTTTCTCTTTTTTACCCTTCCGTTTTTTTTTTTGTTCTTGTATAATTTATAACACAATGGCATTCTTCGTTAATATCAGTTTTATTTTGACTCTTTTCAAAACATGTACTTCGCAAATAATAGTATAGATTAGTTTTAAAAAAATACATCAGTTGCAGCCAAAAAATTAAACAATAATTTTAGGTGATTTGAGTTTTAGATGATTTTGGATTAATTAAAAAAGTTGGTGTTCAGTAAAAAAAAAATTGGTGTAATTTGTTTAATTTTTTATAATTCTATTCAATAACCATTTGATTAGAATTAATGTGTTTAATAATAATGAATTTGATAGTGTTTTATCACAATGATTTCAGAATTTTAACGGATATATTCGAAGAATGAATGGCCAAATTTGGTCATTAATTTAACAACAAAATAGCAACGTGACACAACATAGTTTTCTTGTCTTTCGATTTATCTTAAAAAAATTATTTTTCGACCAATACTGAATTTTTATATAATATAAATGATCTCATATTCTATGTTCGACTCTCTATGTGTATTCTTGTGCTATGTGTATGTTGTGGTATAAATAATTAAAGGTTTTGATAGGTTAAGAATTTAATCCTAAACAAATACTGCAGAGAACATATCAATGTAGCAAAGTATAGGGTATCGAATCCACAGAGACCAGAAGTACACGTTTCAGTTTCAATTCAAATCTGGCTAAAGCAAGAATAATATGATTTATGGTTATCAAAACAGTAAATTAAAACGGTTTAAAACTTATAAAATAAAAGCGTCAGGTATCAGGGAAACCACAGGTAATCAGGATTGAAAGTCAATTTATCATGCAGGGATATTCTTTGAAAATAGTTCTCACATGAAAGAAAGAGATGGTTTAATCTCCTCCCGGAGTATTAAACCCTATGTTCAAATTATCAGAGACAAACTCCCGCCGTCTTTTAAATAACAGAACATGCATTACAGATCAGATTCAATTGTTCATAAGCAATTAAGACAATACTCCCGCAAGCAAAATCACTTATTCATCTAGACTAGATCCAACTTCTAAACCAAATCCCTTTGTGTTTATCAGTCTAATATCAATGAACTAGTTAGCTACTCTAATTCATGCATTAATAATAAGTCTAGACTAAGAACCTAACAATTATTACCCCTTATGATAAATCTAACAGTCAAACCCTGAATTCCCTCGGAAACCCTAAAACCTAACTATGGAACTACTCAGACATTGCATAGCATAAACAGCACAGTATCAGAGAAAAACACATAATTAAAAAAGATATAGATATATAAAAGGGTTTAGAAATCTTCTCCTAAATACAAAGTTTTAGAATCTCCTTTCCCTCAGTAATTCTCTTAGAAATAAAAAATAAAATTTGGTTAACCTAAAACATAATGTATTTATAGGCTAAAAAAGTAGAATAACCGAAATAGGAAAATTTGGGTAAACTTGGGCACTTCTTTTCCCGATCGCGCACTTCTTTGTATTCATGCGCTATGTTCTTCTGCGAGCCAGCTTGACCAATTTTCAGTAAAATAGCCATAACTTTTGATTGCACCGATGGATCGACTTCAAATCACTTCCATATAAAAGCTAAGTCACGTGGCTATCTTGTGTCAAAATTTCAGCTTCATCCATCGGTGGGAACATCTTCAAACATTGCTAAACTTCTGACCCTTCTGCTGGACTCTGCATCTGCATATGTCAATTTGCATCCCTTTTGTGCAGAAATCCGTCTTTTTGTTCCAGAATGACCCAAACACCTAGAAAACTGTAAACTAATACCAAATTGCAAGGAAAACACTCGGATAACGCTTAATAGCAAATATAAGTGCTCACTAGAAAGCGTTAAAACCGAGTAATATCAGGTTTACATATGAGTTATGTAATCAGAGAGTTCACTTTGAGAATATGTGTAACCGATTTGGTACAGTGAACGAAACCATTAATCATGAATTTTTAGTACCCAAAGTTTTATGAGACATAGAAATTTTGGAAGTTCCATTAATAAGAGAGTAATTCCCTTCTTCTTCTTTTTGTCGGAGAGTAATTCCCTCTAATCTCAAGGTATGCAAATATGAATTATTTGTTTTTGAGCCAAAAAAACGTGATTCAAAATATCATCAAAGTCCCGAAGATCCAATTCTTCCTCATGTTCGGCATATGTTTCACATTTTCAAATCTAATATCCTTCTTGAAGTCAACTTCGACACAACACTTTTACGATCGACAATCTTAAAGAAAGTAAGGTTTTCCATCAACAGTTGTTCTTTAGTCTTGCTTTGTTGATGGGTGTTGTTCATGGTGGTAAAGATGTGAGTTGTAGTACATGTGTCATAACATCGTTCCATCGGGTTATCTTCAACCATGTTGACTTCAGGTTTAAACGATTTCAGCACAAAGTAGTCAACTTCATCTCCATTAATCATGTAAAACACATCATTTTCACTTCTAAAGTCCATATCAACCTTAGGATTTTCTAAATCACTCAAGATCTTATCTACATCAAGCACATCTCCTAGGCAAGAATTTTTAAGAAGTGGACTAAACTCATCATGCATTGAAAACCTTAACTTGAGATAATGAATGTCATAACATATTCCATCATAATTCCTAGTAAGTGTTTCAAACCTCAATGTATCTAGTCCTTGAGACTCGCATATCAAATCATAACATTCATCAACAATCATGGGTGTATGCACACTAGAAGCTATATCTTCAATGCTAGGCATGTGACATAATTCATAATCATGAATTTCGGAGTTAAAACTCAAATATACCTTCTAATTGGCTTGGTGGAACCCAATATATTACCTCTTCAAGATTATTAGCTACCATTATCTCTCCAAATGTGAGGTATCTTCCCTCAAGTGTTGCTTGGTGTGAGATGAGTTATACTCGAAGAATCATAGCTAGAGTACTCCTTGGCAGTGTTGGCCATTCTTTTTCAAGATAATCCAACTCTATTTTTTGTTCTTGGGTAAGCTCGCTCTCATCAAATGGTTCTTCTTCATATGACTCATCCTGAATGTTATCTTTGAATGTGTCGTCTTGCTCATGTAGCCTATCATTGTAATCCATGGCCATCACCTATATAAATATATTAAATATAATTAAATAAAAATAAGATGAAAAGAAATATCTTAGACTAGACTCTAAAGAAAACTTAAAAGACATTGTATTGGTCTCCGGAAACTGTGCCAAAAATTATGATAGGTTAAGAATTTAAATCATAAACTAATACCATAGAGAACATATCAATGTAGTAAAGCAAAGGGTCGAATCCACAGAGAACAGAAAGCATACGATTCAGTTTAATCTCAAATTAAGCTAAGACGAAATAATTAAGTTGGTTGTAACGAATCAAAACGATAAAACAAAAGTGGTTATAAACGATGAAATAAAAGTGTCAGGCATTAGGCAATCCACAAGTAGTCAGGTTTAAAAGTCAGGTTATCATGCATAGATTTTCGTTTGAAAATAGTTCTCAACTCAAAGACATAAACTGGATTAATCTCCTTCCGAAGTATTAATCCCTATATTCAAATTACTAAAAACAAACTTCCGTCGTATTTAGATAATTCAGATATGCATTACAGTTTATAACTGATAAGTTCATAAACCCCTAAGACAATACTTCCGCAAGCAAAGACATTTACTCATCTAGGTTAGGTCAGATTTCTAAATCAAATTGCTTGGTATTTATCCTCTATTATCAAGAACTAGGTGATCAAACTAATTCATGCATTAGGTACAAATCTAGACTGAAAACCTAACAAATTCAATCTCTTTATAAATAACCCTAACAATCAACCCTGATTTCCTTGGAAAACCCTAAAATATAACTAGTGAACTATTCAGACATTGCAAAGCATAAACAATACAAAATCAGAGAAGAACACATCATAAAATAAGTATAGATATTGATAAATAACGAGGGCTCAGAGCAACTTCTCCCAAATACAGAGTTTCAGAATCTCCTCTCCCTTAGTAAAAATCTCTAATAGGATAAAGCTTAAGAAATAATAAACCTAAGCCACAAGACTTGTATAGTTCAAAATAAAAAATAATAAAATAGGCAAACTAGATAGGTTTGAGGACACATGTGCAAAATAATAGAAATTCTCCAAATTTCTCGCATGAGGTTGGATTGATCGGTCTATGATGGATTGATTGGTCCATGTGCTCCGGGTCGGTCCGGATTGATTTGTCCAGCCTTGAACCGATCGGTCTGAGTTTCCTGATTTTTCCAGAGAGTTTGGACCGATCGGTCTGGCTTGCACATGCTTCATCTACGAGCCAGTTTGACCAGTCTTCAGTAAATTCACCATAACTCTTGATTTCATCAATGGATTGACTTCAAACCACTTCCATATGAAAGCTAACTCACGTGGATATATTGTGTTAAAATTTCAGCTTCATCCATCCATTGGAACATCTTCAAACGTTGGAAAACTTATGAACTTTCTGCTGGATTCTGCACCTAAATATTCCAATTGGCATCCAAAACGTCCCGAACACCTAGAAAATTGTACAAAAAGACCAACTTTTCAAAGAAAATCTCGGATAACCTTTAGTAGAAAGCATACATGCTTACTATAAAACGTTAAAACCGAATAATATCATCTGCATGGGTTTTTCCCGTCAAGTTGGTTTGAGATTTTCCAGTCTCCATTGTCTTACCCCGGTACACACATCGGAATTTTGGCCTAATTTGCCACTATGGTGACATTTTCCATGAACAAATTCCCCGTATAACTATTCTTCTTGAAGTTCGTGAAGAAAGTGGCTTTTTAAGGCTATTTCTCAAAAACTTTTCCCTTGCCATTGTATATGTCTTTGTGGAGAGTCACATTGACGTTATGCTCACGTAGCTGAAGATTAGTTTCAATGCATTTTTTCCTTAATTTGTGACCTCATGTTCTTCGAGAGAAATTGCAATCTTCTTATGTTTGAGGTAATATTTGAAATCCAACCAGTCCGGATGAAGCCTATGGATGAAGCTATTGACCACGAAGATCTCACATATCGATTCCTTGGCGCTTTTTGATGGAGTATAAGCTGGAGAGCTTCCACTTGTTCCATAATTTGTTTGGAGTCCACTATTATGAAGTCTAGAAACTTTGTGTTTGCGAATTTATGACAACCAACATCTCCAATTTTTTTTTCTCCACCAACATCCACATTGTCTTGGAGTATTTGGCTTCAGTGTACATTTGGTATAATTGATCAATTAGGCAGTTCGAAATCCACACTTTGGACAAAAAATCCCTAAGATCCATCTTTCAACACTTCGCACATTATTGTTTTCCTCTCGAACACTTGGCTTATCCTCATATAGGAACTTCTCTAACTTGAGTGTATTCACGTGGATTACATCTTCTAACATCACCTTTTGAAGTTTTTTTAAATTGAACATATACATGACGAGTCCATAAATGACCACATTTGGGATAGTTCGGATCGCACGTTGGGGTCCAGTCAAAGCATCAATAATGTGAATACCTTACCTCAGAACCTCTAATAGATACATCAAATGGTGTTCAACACTATTGTTGTTTCAGCGGTGACATTTTGGTTATCGTTTTTGGTAGTTATATGTTCACAAAAAGCAAACCATGATGAATCATATATGATAAATGTGTTTAAGTTCAAAAACGATTTGCAATAGCGTTTTCTTAGATGTTTGCATAATTAGCATTTTAAACGGAAAATTTTCAAAAACTCGTTTGAAGCGTTCACATAAACGTTGTAGTAACACTTAAAAGAACGTTTCACAAAGTCGTTATCAAGTGTTCGAAAAGTGTTTACATTTTGTAATTTAAATGACTCGCGGAAACGCTATGAAAACAAATTGTAGATACCATTTAAAATTCTATTTTAAAAAGAGCGCTTACGAAACACGACTTTTTATCATTTTGAAAATGGTTCGCAAAAGTTAGAGAATATATCGCAGAAACGTTATGAGGTTGATATTTAATATAACGTTTTTATATGCAATTTGTTAATCATTTTAGAAACAAAAACGCAATTAAGCAAATCACAACTTTGTTCTTTATGTGATTTCAAAAGCGTTTAAAAACTGCTATCCGTTTAAAAATCAATATGAAAAGCAAAAAAACGAAAAAATGTTTTTGTTCTTCAAATTTTTACACAAATAAACTTATGAGTGTTTTTGGTAACATTTCAAAGTGAGTGTATATTACCTAATTAATCAAATTTAAAAAAAAATGATTTTGAAAAGCGTTTCTTTTTTAAAATCGAAATCTTTAATCCGATTATTCTAAATACATAAGAGGACTTTTAGAATTAAGATGGTAAGATGGAAAAACAAAATCAGGGGGAAAACGGTTAATAAGATATGAATGAAAAAAATGATTTGAAAAACCCTAGCTGAGTTAAGACGATGGTCATTTTCCTTAATTTTGAAAATAGCTCTCAATGTGACAATTGTGTAAAATTTCAAAATCTCATGATACAACCGATTTGCAAAAAGCTTAAAATCGAAGTTTACGTAACTCTGTGTTCTATGATATAATATTTAGATAAAAGACTTACTATATAGGACGAAGACGCGAGAGAATGATCGAGATCAAAGGAAATTTTGCGTGAGAAAACAATATTCAACTAAATGAGAAGAGGCTGGTTTATATAGGAGTTGAAGATTACACGGGATCATGGGCGTAATTCCCAGTGAAAATAGTGGCAAAAATCATAGGAAGATTACACTTGTTCAGACCCACATGGAAACTTGACCATCTTTTTTTTTCTTTTGGTATGTCTTTACCTTTTTTATTTGAATAAATTATATTCAAGTGTATTTTATCCTAAAGTATTTTCACTTTAGTGGACTTTGTGCTTTCCTTTCATCTTAGTACACTTTCACTTTGTACAAAATATCATTTTGTCCTTGAAAAGGTGATAGAAAAAAAAAGAGTGGTATTGATGTGATGTTTTTATTTTTCCTCCTCAATCTTTAAAATTAATTAGTTTCCAATATATATACATATTTTAAAAAATATAAATTATACCAAAATTTATATTTTTTGTACTCTATAAACATACATTTGTTTTTTTTATTTGGACAAAAAAAAACAAGTTTCATAACGTCTGTGTACAAGATGCTATATGTACACGACGCTTTGTGTACATGATGCTTTGTGTACACGACGCTTTGTGTACATGATACTAATTATTCGGGTGTACACAATGATGATGCAATCTATGTACAACTTCGTGTGTAATGCAACATGTATATAGCGTCGGGTACACAATGGTTGTGTACACGANAATGTATACACGATGCTTGTGTACATCATGCTAATGATTATATGTACACAACAATAATGCAGTCGTACACAATGATAATGTAGTCTATGTACAATGTCGCGTACAATGGACCTATAATTATTAGATGTACACAATGATGATGCAGTCTATGTACAACGTCGTGTATAATGCAACATGTACCATCACGTACACAATGATGTGTACACGATTCTTGTGTACAACTTGCTAATTATTAGATGTGTACATTTAATAATTAGCACGATGTGCACACGCATGTGTAAATCATGCTAATGATTAGATGTACACNTATGTATCATCACTTACACAATGATGTGTACACGATGCTTGTGTACAACATGCTAATTATTAGATGTGTACATTTAATAATTAGCACGATGTGCACACGCATGTGTACATGATATTGTGTACGTAACGCAGTCGTACACAATGATAATGCAGTCGTACACAATGACAATGTAGTCTGAATAATCATTGTATACACATACTGAATAATCATTGTGTACATCGAATAACTAGCGTCATGTACACAAAATGTTGTGTATACAGACGCCATGAAACTTGTTTTTTCATGTGTCCGAATTAAACAAAACAAGTGTCTATTTATAGAGTATAAAAAGTTAAGAATTTTGGTATAATTTTTAGTTTTTTTTTTGGATATATATATTTTCAAGTAACTGGTTTTTAAAGATTGGAGGTGAGAAAAAAAAGCAAATGAGAAAATCTGACACATGTTAGGAGAGAGAAAAATATAGAGTGTAATTATATAGAAAAATAATAGAGAGAAAAAGTTTATCTTTCCTCTCTAAAGTACACCAAAAGCACAAAGTCACTTAAAGTGTAAATACTTCTCACAAAGTACACCTTCATGAAAATTACTCTATTTATTTTCTCTACTGACTTTTGTAAATGATTTACTACTTGGACGGTACCTCTCATATATTAACAACAAATTAAAGACTATGACTACTTCAGAATGATACTCAATAAATAACAAACAAATTCGAGTGGGCTCAGATAAAGACAAGCCCAATAGAGATGAAAAGCCTGCTTCGACTAACTCTCCTGCTCTTTTACAAGATGCAGATCCATACCACGGTGAGGACTCAGTAATAGTAGGTAATGGAAACTTTCTCCCTATCACTCATATCGGATCAATAGAAATTTAGACATCAAAAGGTATCTTACCTCTAAATAATGTAGTTGTCTGTCCCACTATTACAAGGTCATTATTATTTGTTTCCAAGTTGACATCAGATTATCCTTGTTTCTTCATTTTTGACAATAACTATGTGTGTGTTAAGGACAAGGTGACAAACAATCTGATTGTTGACGGCAAAAGGCACAATGATCTGTATCAGTTAGAGATATGGAAATTCCAGGCTTTCAACTCAAATAGGCAGCAATCCACCAGTTATGTGATATGACATCAAAGGCTAGGACATGTTCACAAAGATGTTATGCTTTAGTTATTAAGAAACAATCAAATAATTATGAATAAGATGAGTGATCAGTTGTTATGTGAGACTTGTCAATTAGGCAGTAGACTTTCTTTTTCAATGTCTGATTTTGTGGCATCAAAAACTTAAGAAAGAATTCACAGTGATCTTTGGGGACCCTCTCCTGATGTTTTTTCACAAGGTTTTAGATATTATGCTATCTTTGTTGATAACTTTTCCAGATTTTGCTGGTTTTACCCACTCAAAAAAAAATCAGATTGCTTTCATGTGTTCTTAAAGTTCCAGAAGCTGGTGGAAACATAATATCAGTATAAAATCAAAATGCTTCAATTAGATGGAGGGGGTGAATATACAAGAAATCAATTTGTTACACATCTCAATAATTGTGGAATCAAACAATTGTTATCTTTTCCTCATACTCCTCAGCAGAATGGACTGCCTGAGAGAAGACATATATACATAACAGAGTTAGGCCTCTCAATGGTGTCCAACAGTAAAGTGCCACAAAGATTATGGGTTGAATGATATTACTCAGATTTAATGCATTTTAGTAGGCATTTATGCCTGCTAAACTT
>OVBE01011404.1:0-14190 GCA_900406425.1 Iberis pinnata
TAGGCGTAATAACCTCGATTTTGGTCAAAGGGGGTTGACTGGAATCGGGGTGTTACACTTCGTGCACTATCACCACCAGCATGAGTCTCAAAGACTGAAGAATGTCTATAGTATGCTTCTTAAGAATATATCAGAATAAACGTCAGAAGTTGGGTTTATTAGCCCCCCGACAGTTCCATAATAACAGATTCATCACAACAATCTTGATTAAAAGATAGACTACCGGGGAGTACCCCTATGCCAATTTAGGATTCACCTTACTTGAAGGTGAAGTAACTTTCCCAACAGCCTCCACAATCGAGGAACTCACATTCTGTTCCATATCGTGCCTAATATCATTAGACTTAGCCTCATCTACAAGCATCAAAGCATTCCCATTCTCATGTCCTCCACCTGCCCGAATCATTGGAGAACTATCAACACGTAACCTTTTTCCCGATGAAGATAGTTCCACCTCACCATATGTTGGACCAAACACTAAGCCACGGCTTGGAGTATTTTGAGTTTTATGACTTACAACCCTACCCGACTTCCTATGCGTCTCAGCCCCTTTAATTTCGGATGATGTTTTCACTGCGGGTTTGGTCGTTATGCCCCTTGAACCTTCACTACCATTCTCACCAAACGTAAAACCACCCTTGTTAGCCATCACAAAAGGTTGAACTTTCTCCTTATTATTTCCCTTCACTCTTTGGTCAGTCTTTCGAGTTGGCGGTAACTCACGCGACGCAAGCTTCTCAAACCTATTAGAATCATTAACCGGCTTCAATGACACATCAGACGAAACTTGTTTCCGTCCTCCCACATTACTTCTTTCTAACGCCATCTCTGTCTCTTTACCACCCCGATGCAATGATTGAGACCGACTAGTGTTCGGCTCACCACCTGTTACCGAGCCCATCTCACTAGGTTTGTGCGCATTCTGATCACCTCGTCTAGCCGATCTTCGGGCTTCTGTAAACCCATCATTCACCACAGGTGCTTGCGTTTTCTCATGAGTAGGTTCCGAGTGTAACATCACCTCCGCGATCCTTTCACCCAAAACCTTGGGACACCCATGAGCCATATGACCATATATGCCACACTTTGGACAAATATTTAAGAGCCCCTCATACGCAACCAGATATCGATCTCCATTAATTTTTATAGAACCCTTTAATGGAGCCTGTAGATTCACCTCCACACATACTCTGGCAAAACGCGCCCTCTCCACATGTAATGTCGTTAAATCAACTTTCACAGGCTTCCCTAACCCTTGCCCAATAGCCATTAGAATTGCCTCATGATAAAAAGTCACTGGTAGATTCATTAACCGTACCCATACCGGAATAGTAACGATATCATCTTGTAGTGGATCAAAGGTAGGTGTCCAGCCTTGCACCAACAAGTAGTTCCCAAATACTCTCCATGGACCCCCTGTCAAAGATGCTAAGTACTCTTCCTCCTCATCAAATCGAACCATGAAAAAGTTTCTTGGTAAATCCAAGACAAACATCCCACTTTTCGGTTTCCACAACTCCCGTAATTTTCTTGATAACGATGTGAGCTGTAAGTTACGTCCCAAAACCTTGACAATCATGCAGTTCTTCCACAACCCTTGCATCGCCGTCAAAACTTCCTCTCCAATAGTCACCACCGGTTCTCCATCAGCCTCGTCGGGAAAATAAAAATACGCACTCCCAAAATTTTTAAAATACCATTAAATTATTTTTTCCCCAAAATACCACAAAAATAAAAATAATTTTTAAAGGCTTAGAAATTAAATTGTTGGAGTTTGGTTTCATTAAAGAGAGTTTAGAGTTTTGTTTTGAAAGGGATATGATTTTTTTTTGGAGGGTTTCATATTTAAATTTGTATTTTTGAAGCTAATTCAAATTTGTGGTATTTTTGGAACAAAAATAATTTTGTGGTATTTCTGGAAAAATTATGGTATTTTTGGAATAAACTAAAAATATGATATGTTGGAATATAACCACGTTTGTGGTATTTTCTTTGGTATTTTTATATTTAAACCTTTTAATTTAATTTCAGTATTTTTTTATAGATTTTAATATTCAAATATCATATTTTTATTAGACACCGTAAATTTGAAAATATCTTTTAACCCCGAAGATGATACCATAAACTCTTTGGGATTAACTTATAAAATAAACCCTAACTAACAACATAATACCAAAATAAAACCCTAAATTATTAATTCAATCCAAAATATTTAACTTGAATCTGTTGTACTTTTTTGGAGCACAAATTCTATATGCTATTGGTGTTATTTTTTAGATTAGTTTGTCGTATTTTAATATATTAGTCTTATATGTAATTTTAGAAAGAAATTTCAAATGACCTTACATCAAAAATTTGTATTTTTATTTATTTACAGACTCTTAGATCATTAACTTTTTTTAACTTTATTTTCACGTAACTGTTAAACTTTTTCGGTGCAAAAAAAAAATAGAAAATTGTCAAATAATGCATTTGTACCTAGTTAAAACGATTGCTGGAAAAAATAAATTTAAAGCAACAAACAAATACAAACAAAACTGCTTCCTTCGATTTGGTTAGACGGTCTAATGCCCTGTTGTCGTCTTGAAGTTTAACGATCTATAAATGCTATAAGACCCAATGTCCAATTTTGTAATTTTTTTTTTTCAAGACTCAACATATACTGATAGAAAAGAAGTAAATTGCTTCATGTCTGGCCAACTTGAGTTCAACCTCTAAAGGGCAAGAGTAGCTTCAATAGGAGGGAATAATGTCATCCTTTTGAGAAGCATGGACCTTTCTCAGTGAGGCCTATACAGAAAATTGAGCTTCCATGGAACCCCTTTTACGTTAATTTTCTGGATTTTAAGGTTCTGTTACACAAATGATACCATCAAATATATAATCCACATAAAAGGCATACTTTACGTTGGAGAAGGTTTTCGCAGAGTTTTAGCTTCTCAAACACCTTTTACAACTTTTCAGTGAGCTTAACCAATCAAATTTAAGAGTAAAATATCATGTGTATATATAGATGAAGAAGAAAGATAATTTGAGAGAAACTATTGATTTAAGATTAATATGAACACCACCTTAGTTTACAAGCCAACCAATTCTATTTTTTAAATTAAAAAATGACCGTAAAATTTGAAACACATAAATACCTTTGAATATGCAATTCTAAGAGACTCAAATCTTGATTGGTAGTTCAATGACCTGATGAACAAGTAAATATATTATAGCCAAATTAAAATCATGAAACACAGATAACCAATGATTTTTAGCTTCACTTTATATTTACTCGGTATACTTCTTCTATTTTCTTGATTTGCTGGTCAAGACCACCAATCATGTCACATATTAAGTCTGGAACCTTCTCAACTTTCATAAGGCTAACCAGCATATTCACTTTACTTGGAAGGACGAGGTGAAGAACATAGCATTCATTACGGAGAGCAACTCTTATTGATGGTGTAATATTAGATATGTCTATACTTTGTCAATAAAAATGACACACTTTTCCTATGGATGTGCTTGTAAATTGGAAGTTATAAGCATTATTGATAGCTATGTTCATAATATTACAAAACAATACCAAACAAAGTTAATCCTACAAAAGGATATACTGATTTATATCTTACGCAAGACCTTGTTTTTTCCATCATTTTCACCACTGTGTAAACATGACTATTTTATTAAAACCAGAGGCAAGTGAGACAAAATCTGAAGGTGGACAAAGCAAAATACCATCTTCTATGAGAACCTTTGAAATGGTAATGTCTAAGATATTTGTTTGATCATGGAACTGCGACTTCACAGTTCCTATCTGTTATTACCAAAAAGGAGCAACTTTGATGAAAAGTAAACAAAATGAATGAATGGTTCAAATAGATGGTTTAGTCATGTAGTTTTATTCCCGATTACTTAAACTGCAAAAGGATGGTGATTGAAAATCTTCATTGGATATGATATAACCTGAAATAGCATGAAAAACGACTATGCTTATGAAATAGCTCTGTTTCTTGGCCGATCAAAGCCTTTGTGAGTGCTCCTAGCAATGTCCAACCTGATACATAAAAACACAAACATGACTCAAAACAACAGTAAAAAATGCATTCTGTATTCCTCCAACATCAAATCATTATATTCCAAATAAGAATTAAGGAAATAAAACTCATCATCGTAAAAGCACGGTGATGAGAAGGAGGGAACAATACGAATACACAAAAAAGAAGAAGGTGAATAGAGTAGAGAAGAAGAAGAGATTTTTGGGGAATAATGGAGAAGACGAAGAGATTTACGGTAGAATTGCTTGTGTGTATTTTAAGACAGGTGGTTGTTTCTAATTGGTGTTTATGTTATAATTTTCTTTTGTCATACGCAGACATCTTAGAAAGCCTAGAAATCCTTCTTTTATATAGTGTTAGATTTTTTTTTTTTTAAAAACATGATTTTTTTATAAGGAAACTTAAAAACTTGTTTTCTCGACAAAAAATCTAGTAATATGTTTTCTTCCCAAAAGTATGAATATATGTTTTCCATAAAAACATAAAAACATGCGGAACCATGTTTCTCACCAAAAATGCAACAAAAAAACGCAATTTCCTGCCATTATTAGGAGAACACATTTCTTCACCAAAAGACGCAAAAATATGTTTACCTTTCAAAAAAGCATAAACACGTTTTTCCACAAAAAATGTTGAAATGCTTATTTTTCCGCTATAAACGCAAAAATGAACTTTCCCGCCAAAATAGCATAAACATGTTTTACGCAAAAATCGCGGATACATTTTTATAAATGCGGACACACTCACAAACACATTTTCCCCTAAAAAGGCGGAAACTTGTTTTCCTACCAACACAATACTCTGCAAAATAAAGGCAAAAGACAAAATCTCCAAATACTGCTCTTCTTTTATTGATCTTCATTTGATCAACTAAATGGCCAATTGTGTAGCAATCCATCTGCCTTATTAAAAACCTATTTTGGAAAATCTAGTGAGAAAAAACCAAAGTAGGGAAAAAGAGGACAAATGGGTATACTAACCCATTTGTTTATCATCTTTAGCTTGAATGCAAGTGATAGTTGTTTGTATCCCATTTAAGCTAAAATCATTGGAAATGTTCCAAGAATGATTTAGTAGCACTCCCATAGCTCAAGCAAGCTTATTTTTCATTGATCTCGTCATTGGTCCAACTTAAGTTTGTAATGCATCCTCAACTACAAGTTCTTGTTTAGCTCTTTCTTCATCTCTTTATGCACTTCTTTATAGAACCATATAATTTTTTGTTATCTTTTAGTGTTCTCACTAGATTCAATCATTGCATGTTCTCTGCAAAATGTGGTGAAATGTGTTATTTTTGGTTATAAATGATTTGCACTTTGCTTATACTCCAAACATCTGACCGAAGTCTTCTCCTTTTCATGCCTTTCAGTTATGCGTCTAATTGTCGTCAATCTCACGATATTCCTATATCTCTTGGAGAACTATGGTGAACCTGATATGAATTGATTACATGAGTATGTTACAACAAGGATCAACTGACCTAGTGGTTGTGTCACTATTGTTGTCTTGTTACCAGATCATAGATCAAACCTAAACACTCGTATAATGAGATCATTCTCATATTTTTGAAGTTAAAGTTACTGGGCCGACCTGTTGTGGTCCAAAAATTGATGTGACAAAAGAATCTCTTACCGATTATGTACTTTTATGCCATATTATAAAACATTATTACACATTGGTTATGCTCCTAGAAAAAAGAATTAGGGCCCAAGCCCAAAATATTTGTAGTTAAGAAAACGAAACCGATGTATCTCCTTATTAATTTATTTTAACATTAAGAAAATATAATTAAACAAGATTCTGGAATTAGAGTTGATAGGATCATGATTTTAATTTCTAAAACTACACTGCAAATAACAGATCTTTGTATTATAGTAAATGGTCGATTTCCCACATAGACCAGATTGTGTAGCTTTCAGTTAAACGTTCGATTCTAGCTAAGACAATAATAAAAGGGTGTTTGATTTTAAACGATTGTAAATTAAAAAGACAGTAAATTAAAACGGTTGTAAGCAATTAAAGAAAACGCTAGGCGATAGGGAATTCTACATGTATTCAGGTTTGAAGTTCAGGTTAACATCCATGATTTTATAATGAAAATAGTTCTCAACTTCAAATATAATAATAGACTAATCTTCTCATGAAGTCATAGATCTATATATTTGAATTCATATTTAGATAATTCAATCATGCATTGATTACAAATTCAATATGTTCATAAACATCAAAGACATTACTCCAGCAAGTAGAGACACTTATTCATCTAGACTAGGTCAGATTTCTAAACCAATTTCTTTGTATTTATTAACCTATTATCATGAATTAGGTGATCTAGATTCAAGAATTGATAACAAATTTAGACTAAGAACTTAACAAGTTCAATCTATTATATCAAACCCTAACTACCAAACTTGGTTTCCATGGGAATCTCCTAAAACCTAACTAGGCGACTACTCAGACATAGCTAAGAAATCAACAATCATCATTGAGAAAAGCATAATAAAAAACCAAATTATATTGAAAAATAAAAGACAGAGTTTAGAAATCTTTTCCATTACAAAGTAGATCTCGTCTCTCTGTAAAAGCTCTGGAAAGAATAAAAAATGATTTTTTTTTTTATAAAACCTAAACCTAAGGCTTTTATAATGCTAAAATAAAATAAGGAAAACCAAATCCAATAACGAAAAATCTTGATAAGTCTTGAGGGCAATTGCGTCTTTTTGCTTGAATTCATTCTTGTTCGTGTAAAAGGATCGATCGATCCATTAAAGGATCAAACGATCTGTGCTTCAAAAGGGATCGATCGATCCAAGAGGGATCAATCGATCTGATTTTCCTTAAGTTCTCGAGGACCTTGAATCGATCAATCCATGCTAGGATCGATTGATCTCCTCATCTGTGCAAGTCTGGATCGATTATTCTTCAGCCTGGATCGATCTTTCCAACTTCATTTAGTCCGTTTGCACCTGAATTCTTCTGAAAACCATCCTTTTCACTCCAGAACGTCCCTAACACCTAAAATCCTGAAAACACACCAAAAACACGAGGAAAACACTCGCATGATGCCAAATATCAAGTATAAATACCCACTATAAGGCATCAAAACCGATTGATATCAACTCCCCCAGACTTAGATATTTGCTTGTCCTTAAGTGAAGAAAGACCAAATCTAGATAAGAGGTTAGAAAACCACATAGGAACTCGCATAACCTCAGAAACCTTAAGTTTAGAAATAAAAAACTAAAAGACACTGACAACCTTTGCAAAATAAATTGTTCACCACCACTTAATATAACCAACATACTTCCTACTCTAAATCCCAATCAATCAAACTATGAAATCATATCAACCAGCTCTCTAAATTAAGTAAAATACAAATAAATGCGTTCTTGCCTATGGATTTTTGTAGTATCGTAAAGGGTCAATTTCCCACAGAGACCAGATTGTGCGACTTTCAGTTAAACGTTTGATTCTAGCTAAGACAGTAATAAAAAGGGTGTTTGATTTTAAACAGATTACAAATTAAAAAGACAGTAAATTAAAATGGTTGTAAGCAATTAAAGAAAACGCTAGGCGATAGGGAATTCCACATGTATCCAGGTTTGAAGTTCAAGTTAACATGCATGATTTTTTAATGAAAATAGTTCTCAACTCAAAAGACAATAATAGACTAATCTTCTCCCGAAGTCTTAGATCTCTATGTTTGAATTACTAAAGACAAACTCCTGTCGTATTTAGATAATTCAATCATGCATTAATTACAGATTTGATATGTTCATAAGCATCAAAGACAATACTCCCGCAAGTAGAGACACTTATTCATGTAGACTAGTGATGTCTCTACATTTCACATGTTTTAAGAGTGCATTTATCATCAGTTTTAGGTTTGTTATGTCACCAATATGTTGAATTAGTAGAGTTACTTAGCATCTTTGCATGTCTAGGAAAATTTCGCATTAGCATTGCATACATGTTGCATATTGGAGATTTTTCAGGTACTTTGTGAACTTTCGGAACATGATGAAAAAGTTGAAGAAGGAGAAGTAGAGTTGCAGCCAACTCCATCAGAAATCAAGTAGAGTTGCAGCCAACCCCATCATAACTCAAACAGAGTTGCAGTCAACTCCAACAGAACGCAAGCAGAGTTACAGTGAACTCCATCAGAATTCAAGCAGAGTTGCAGCCAACTCCATCAGAACTCGAAAAAGTGTCGTGACGAAACCAACCGGATCAAGTGATGTGACAAAACCAACTCAATCAGATCATGCTGAAACTGGAATCGACCAGGACCTAAAACTGAACTCGACCAGAACCTAAAATTGGACTCGACCAGGATCTAAAACAAGACTCGACCAAAACCATAAAAAGTTGCATGACCCTAAAAAGGACTCGACCAAGATCCTAAAAAAGGTGCATGACCCTAAAAAGGACTTGACCTCAAGGGCAAATCCAACTCGACATCCCGTCTTCACCAACTCGACCACGGCTGACCTGACTCGATGACCCTAAAAATCCGGACTCGATGACCCCTACTCGATGACATGATGACCCCTACAGTCCCGAATCGATCACGACTTGACCCCAATTCGAGCCAGACTTTTCCTTCACAGATCAAGCTGAACCACGTGCATATTTTATTCATTTGTCTTTTAGTGGTTTAGGGTTTTCCTAAACCACAATATAAACACTAAATACGCCTCCATATGAACATATGCTTTATTTTATACCTTTTTAAACCTTATTTTATGTCTTTCTCTTAGGGTTTTCTCTCTGTTTTTCCCTTTTAATGTCTTTTGATGATCAAACCCAAAATCCTTATGAAATTCATGTTTTGCTTATGATTTCTTCTTATTCATGCTTAGTTTAAGGTTTATGGTTATATGGTGCATACTGATCTTCCATTTTATGCTTTTAATCTTGTTTTATAAGTTCATCATCATTTATGGGTTTTGGTCCTATTTCAGAGTTTATGTTATTGTTGTACATGATTACCATTGTTTTTCTGGGTTCATGTTCTTGCTGTTCTTGATCATCATGTCATGCATCTCTAATTTTTCTGCTTTTGATCATCATCTTTTGGTTTTCTGATTTTGTTGTTCTTACTGTTCTTAAGGGTTTGACTTTTGATCCTGATGATTTGTTTAGTAGTTTTGTTATTTTGTATTTTCTGATTTCGTAGTTACCATGAGTAGTGAGTAGTTTCCCAGGTTTCTAAGGATGGGGTAGATTAGTCTTGAACCCTTTTTCTCCTAGGTTTCTAAGCTTGATTGTTCATAGATTCCTTCTGTTTCATTGTTCTTAATTCTTATTTCCCTCTAACCGAATGAAATCTGAACTTAGGCATTTCCGCACCCAAAAGGTGTTCGATGAAATGCATGAAAAATGTGATTTCAAATATTTACATTCCTAACCCAAGAGATTGGTTGTCTAGGGTGTTTATTGTCTTTAAAAGATTGTCTATTCATGCCTGGTAGGTAGTGTTCCGTTAACGAGAGTCAGGTCTGGATTTCTTAGTTTCAGATCATCTATTAAGAGATTGAATTTGGTTGTTTATGAATATGTTTTCTAGGGATAACTCTTGTTTGAGGTATGTTAGACATCTAGGTAGTGATGTATCTGCATTTTTGTGGGTTCAAGAACATATTTACCATAATTGTAGGATCATTTAGATGTCAACAAGTTGCATTCTTAGGACATTCTAAAGTAAATTTGCATTTTAGGAAGTTCTGCATTAGCACTTGTATACATGTGCATTTTGGAGATTTTTCAGGACTTTCAAGAGTTTTCAGAACATTATGACAATTTTGGAGAATGAGAAGGAAAGACCAAGCCAAACCGACTAAGATGGCTCGATCAAGTGGGTTGAATCACTCGATCACCCGGCTCGATCACCACATCGAGCCCGACACGAGCATTGTCGCACCCTTGCCTCGATCGCGGCCTCGGTCTTTCTATAACCAGATCCCGAGCCTCATCTTCGATCATCTTCCTAGCTGGCCTCGATCTCATGCGCCAGCCCGTCTCTCGGCCTCGATCACTTGGCTCGATCATGGGCCAAGTCCCTCGATCATGGGCCAGCTACACATTGGCCTCGACTTAGCCGTTTCTCCATCACTCGATCACGCCTCGAGCTCCCGAATCCCACCTCGATCAAGTCTATTTCCGGCTCGATCTTGATCACAAGCGTCTCGACCACGACTATATCGAGCCACCTTCAATCCAATCCGATGACCCAAACCACGACAACCCAATTTCGGATTAAGAAGAATCATTATGATTTTTGGATATTTTTCTTTTAGTGTTTTTAGGGATTTTTTTGAAATACTATAAAAGCCCTAAAAACGCCTCTTTTGACACCAAGTTTTATTTTGTTGCCATTTTGGGTTTTGTTCTTAGGTTTCCTTCTCTCTGTTTTTTCTTTGTTGTTCTTGATGATCAAACCCATAATTCTTATTAAGTTTATGTTTAGCTTATGATTTCTTCATTTTCATGCTTAGATTAAGGTTGTATCTGGTGCATATTGATCTAATTTTTTATGCTTATAATCTTGTTTTTGCCTTGATCACCATTTATGGGTTTTGCTGCTGTTTCAATAGAACTTTGTTTTTCTGGATTGGTGTTCTTGCTGTTCTTGATCTTCATCTCTTGTATCTTTGATTTTTCGTCTTGATCATCATCCTCTGGTTTTTCTGACTTTGTTGTTCTTACTATTTTTATAGTTTGACTTTTGATCATGATATTTGGTTTTGAAGTTATGTTTTCTATTTTTCCTGATTTGATACCCATCATGTGTAGTGAGCAACTACCCTAGGTTTTTGAGGATGGGTAGACTAGTGTTGATTTCTTGTTCTTCCTAGATGCCTAAGTTTGATTGTTTATAGATCCCTTCTGTTTCACTGCTCTTCATACTTATTTCTTTATGATCAACTGAAATATGGTATTGGACATTTCAGCACCCAAAAGGTGTTTAATGAAACGTCTGCACATGGTGATTTCAGAGATTTGCATACCTAGCCTAAGAGATTAGATGTTTAGGGTGCTTATTGGATTTTGCAGTTTGGTTACCGTTAACGAGAGTTAGGTGTGGTGATTGCTTAGGTTGAAATAATATATCAAGAGATTGGACTTGGTTGCTTATGAATCTGCTGTCTAGGGATTAGCTCATTGTTTGAGGTATGTTAGGTGTCTAGGGAGTACAAGGAGGATTACTAGCCATTCTTAGGAAATTCTTTCCCCTTTGATTTCATTTTACCCCATTTTCTCGTTTGCCTTGGTTTTACTTGTTGTTTACACTTATGTCATGTTTCATGTTTTTATAGATGTATGTTAGTACTTATGTCTTGCTTTCTATTTTACTTACTGCATGTTCTGTTCACTTAGGACTTTTTAGATAAAAACCCATCTTTTTATTTGGCTTGAATTAGTAGTTCCAGTTGCATCTAGAGTGCTCAGCATCATGGTGTCTTTGTATTTTACGCATTTTAGGAAGTCATTTACCATCATTTTAGGACCATTTGAACATCACCATATTGCATTCATAGACCTTTATTAGTTATTTTGAATTTTTAGGAAGTTATGCATCAACATTTACATACATATGCATTTCGGAGATATTTTAGGACTTTCGGGAGTTTTCAAAACATTATTGCAAATTTGGAGAAGGAAGGGGAAAATGCATGGGATGGAACCAACTCAATGTTAACTCAAGATAGATTCGACCAAAACTCATGCCGCGCCCAAGAAAAGTACCCCAGCCAAGCATTACCCACCTCGATGGCGTGGCTCGATCAACTATCGAGCCTGCGCATTACACGACTCGACCAACAACCAGCCTCGGCTCGATCGTCTTCAATACCTCATCCTCGATCGTCTTCAACACCTCGACCTTGATCGTCTTCAACGCCTTTGCCTCAATCACATGCTCGATCTTGCAACAACACGGGCTCGATCACTCAGCCTGATCAACAAGCTTCCCCATGATCGAGCCAACACGACTATGGCTCGATCCCGACCAAGTTCTTCATCCCGAGCCAAATTCGTCTCCAGCCTGTCCGTCTTGATCAGCCATCGAGCCAAGCATCCTCCCTTCTCGATCAGTCATCAAGCCAAGCATCCTCTCAGTTCGATCATCTTAATCGGCTCGATCACGCGACCATCTCTCTCGGCAAAATCTCTCGATCACGGACTAGCTACACTTTGACCACACATATCTCTCTTTCCCGACTCGATCTCAATCATAAGCGTCTTGACTACAACCACTTCGAGCTGCTTCAACTTTCGAACCGACGACCCAAACCAAGACAACCCAGTTTCAGGTTAAGAAGAACCATTAGGATTTTTATAATTTTTTCTTCTAGCGTTTTTAGGGCTTTTCCTGAAACACTATAAAAGTCCTAAAACGCCTCCATTTTGCACTAAGCTTTATTTTTGCCATTTTTGGGTTTTGTCTTAAGTTTTATTTTCCTCTCTGTTTTCTTTTGATGTTCTTGTGATCAAACCCAAATTTTTACTAAGTTTATGTTTATCTTCTGATTTCTTCATTTTCATGCTTAGATTAATGTTGTGATCTATCTGGTGCATATTGATCTATTGTTTTATGATTTTAATTTTTTTCCCTTTCATTATCATTTCTGGGTTTTGCTACTGTTTCATTAAAACTCTGTTATTCTGGGTTTTTGTTATTGCTGTTCTTCATCTTCATTTTCTGCATCTTTGATTTTTCGTTTTGTTCATCGTCATCATCATCATTTTGTTCATCGTCATGGTCATCTTCATTTGTTTTTCTTACTTCATATTCTTGTTGTACTTCATAGTTTGACTTATGATCCTAATGACTTGCTTAGTAGTTATGCTTTCTTGTTTCTCTGATTCCGTACCCAACATGCATAGTAAGTAGTTACCCAAGGTTCCTGAGGATGGGGTAGACTGGTGTTGATTTCCTGTTCTTCCTAGGTGCCTAAGTTTGATTGCATCTAGATCCCTTGTGTTTCACTACTCTTCATGCTTATTTCATTCTGATCAACTAAAATATGATATTAGGAATTTCAGCACCCATGAGGTGTTTAATGAAATGCTTGAACATTGTGATTTCAAAGATTTACATACCTAGCCTAAGAGATTAGATGTTTAGGGTGCTTATTGGCTTTAGTAGATTGGTTCCTCATGCATGCTAGGTAGTGTACTGTTAACGAGAGTTAGGTCTGGTGATTGCTTAGGTTGAAACCATTTATCAAGAGATTGGACTTGGTTGCATATGAATCTTCTGTCTAGGGATTAGCTCATTGTTTGAGGTATGTTAGGTGTCTAGGGAGTACAGGGAGGATCATTGGTCAATTATCCCCATTCTTAGGAACTGCTTCTCATTCGATTGCATTTTACTCATTTTTCTCATATGCTTTTGTTTCACTTGTTGTCTATCCTTAGTTTTTGTTTATGCATGCTTGCTTTCATTTCCTGTTTTACTTCCTGCATGTTTGGTTTGTTTAGGACTTTTAGATAATAACCCATCTTTTCATTTGGCTTAAATTAGTCGTTCCAATTGCATATAGTGTGCTTAGTATCACACCTATTTGGATTGACACCTATCTATACTATAATGGCATGATAATGTGGATAGGACAATTAACACATAAAAATCGTATTATCACATAACACTCATTTGGATTGACACCTATCTATACTACAATGGCATGTTAGTGTGATAGGAATTGTGATAAACACATATTTGCTAAGCCATTGTCTAGCAAATACTAAAGTTTAATTATGTCATTAAGTACTTAAGATATCATCCAAATTCAGGTAAAGTCTAACACATTAGTCCTATGTGAATTATGCTTAGTCTAAGCCATTAAGATTTTGATTTTAAACATTCAACCATGCAAAATTTAAGAAAGTCAAATAAAAGTCAACAATTGAAAAGTCAACAGAAATTAGGAAAAGTCAACAGAAATTGAAATTGATTAAACAAAGATAAAAGACTAAGTGAATGGTTTGGGCCATTGATTTTGGTCATTAAATGAACTCATATGGTGTCTAATACTATCTATTAAGCTACCCTTGATCTAAATTCCAATTCCTAGACTAATCTACTTCCATGGCATTAATCCTTTCCTTAATCATGCAATCTAAACAATTCCTTGGAAAA
>OVBE01011405.1:0-14187 GCA_900406425.1 Iberis pinnata
GCCGAGGTATTAGAATTGAAGAAATTCATGAGGTGAATCAAGATGGTGATGAAACTGACCCGGAAGAAGATGCTATGAATGAGGAACTGCTAGATTATGATTCTTTGCGAGTTAATGATGGAGTCTTACCCTCCAGGAAACGCAAATTCTCGGATGAAACAGGTCCAAGTGGTCCTTCTACTGATGCAGAACCAGCCACAACTACTCAAGGTGATTCTCGTGAATCACTACCAACAACTGACGGAGGCGCGGTGGGCCCAATACCACTACCAAATCAATGAGGACACTAGCTTGGAATTGCCGGGGTTTAGGAAATGACTTGGCAATTCGACATCTAAAGGATCTAACAAGAAGTTATCATCCAAATTACATTTTCCTCATGGAAACAAAGCAACAAAATCAATATGTTAATCAAGTTGTGTCAGATTTAGGATTTCATAGTAGTTGTAATGTACCTCCTATAGGCTTAAGTGGAAGTTTAGTTCTTATGTGGAAGTCCCACTTGCATGTTTCTGTTTTAAGTTCAAATGCCCATGTAATTGATGTCTTAGTTAATCTCAATGGAAGTTCCTTTTATTTGTCTTGTGTCTATGGTCATCCACAAGTAGAACATAGACAAATTATTTGGAATGAAATTGAATCAATATCTGAAGATCGCAAGGCTCCATGGATTTTTGTAGGGGATTTTAACGAATTATTAGACAATTCGGAGAAAATCGGTGGTACTATAAGACCTGAACGAACTTTTAGTGCCTTTCGAAAACTCTACCAAACATGTGAGTTTCAAGATCTGAATGCGATAGGAAACAAGTATTCCTGGGCAGGAAAGCGATCTTCTATGGATATTTTTTGTTGTTTGGATCGTACTTTGGTTAATGCTGATTGGTTGTCATTATATCCTTCTTCATATGCCGAATTTTTGGAGCTGGGAATCTCTGACCACCGGCCGGTTATTACACGTTTTTTGGCACAACCTGATGAAGCCGCACATTAATTCAAGTATGATCATCGACATTTTGATGATCCTTCTTTCCGGGAAAAAGCATTAGAAGGTTGGAATGATTTTCGTTCTTCCCACTCGATCCAAACACGGTTACAGTTGTGCCGCATTCATTTATCAAAGTGGCAACATCGGAAAAGATGGAGTTCCAAGGAGGACATAATATTTTTTAAGCAAAAACTTAATTCCGCTATTCTAAATGGCGAGCACTGATAACATCCACATCCTTCGTCGTCAATTAAACTCAGCATATGCGAAAGAAGAAACTTTCTGGAAGATCAAAAGTAGAAATACTTGGCTGAAATGCGGTGACCGACATACTAAATACTTTTTTCAAGTCACAAAACAACGCCAACGCCGCATCCAAATTACCGCCTTGATGGATAATGATGGCAATCTCCAGAAAACTCTAGCAAGGTTTACGGATATTACGAGTCAATACTTCACTGAACTATTCACTAGTTCCAATCCTTCCTTGGCAATTTTTTCACAGGTATTCTCGGAATTCCCTAAGTGTGTAACTGATGATATGAATGTTGATTTAACTAGACCGCTAGCCAAAGATGAAGTTGACATAGCTGTTAGTTCGATTGGCGCGACAAAGTCTCCCGGTCCGGATGGGTTTAGTGCAATTTTTTTATCACCAATTCTGGCCAGATATCAAAGATGCGATGCATAAGGATGTGTTTAAATTTTTTGAAGAATTTCATTTGGATCCACAAGAAAATCATACCAACATTTGTTTGCTACCAAAAACACCCAACCCTTCATCTTTAACTGATTTCGGGCCAATTTCATTATGTAACGTTAGTTACAAAATTATTTCAAAGATTTTGGTTAATCGATTAAAAGGATATCTTGGATCAATTATATCAGAAGAGCAGGCAGCCTTTATACATGAGAGAATGAATACCGATAATGTTTTAATTGCACACGAGGTAATGCACTCCCTGAAGGTTAGACGACGATGTGCTAAAAGTTTTATGGCGATCAAAACAGACATCTTTAAGGCGTATGATAGGTTAGAATGGAGTTTCCTTCAGGAAACAATGATACACATGGGTTTTGATTCAAAATGGGTGCATTGGATTATGCAATGTGTAAGCTCTGTAACTTACTCCACTTTGATTAATGGCTCTCCTAGAGGATTCATACAACCGGAACGTGGATTACGACAAGGTGATCCACTATCCCCTTACTTGTATATTCTATGCTCCGAAGTATTAAGTCATATGATCCATATGGCCATTTCAAAATGAAGACTTCGAGGAATAAAGATTAGCCAAGCTAGTCCTTCTATCAGTCATTTGTTTTTTTGCTGATGATTCCTAATTTTTCTGCAATGCTAATTGCTCCTCGGCTTCCTCTCTATTGGATATCTTCACAACATATGAACGAGCATCTGGGAAAATTATAAATCGAGATAAGTCGAGCATTACTTTCGGATCAAAGGTTGTACAATCTCAACGTACAAGAATAAGGAATTTCCTTAATATTCACAATGATGGAGGTACAAGTAAATATTTGGGACTCCCAGAGCTTTTTGGATCCAAGAAGTGTGAATTATTTCAACATATCATTGAAAAAGTACATCAACGAACGGCTGGGTGGTCTAAGAAATTCCTGTCTCATTCGGGTCGAGAAATTCTTCTGAAATCAATTGCGTTTGCAATGCCTATTTACTCAATGAGCTGCTTTAAACTACCTAAATGCATAATCACAAGTCTGGATAAAATAATTGCTAAGTTCTGGTGGTCAAAATCGAGTACAAGTAATACTAAAGGACTACATTGGCTCGCTTGGTCGCGGGGTTCAATTTCAAAAAAAGAAGGAGGGCTTGGTTTCAGAGATCTTGACCAATTCAATAATGCTTTATTAGCTCAACAAATTTGGCGAATACATCAATTTCCTGATTCTTTATTAGCAAGAGTACTCAAGGGACGATATTATACCACAAATTCAGTGTTTGAAGCCTCATCGGGGACGAAACCGTCTTATGGATGGAAATCGCTTCTTCATGGGTAAAAGCTATTGGTCTCGGGAATTGGTTGTCATGTTGGTAATGGGGAATCGACAAGCATATGGAGATCACCTTGGCTCCCTACTCATCCACCTCGCCCCCACGTCCAAGGTATGATGATTACATGCCGTCTCTTATGGTATCATCTTTGCTTGATCATTCGAATAGATGGCGCACAGATTTGATTGCCTAGCTGTTTCATGACAGTGACATTCCACTCATATTGTCTCTAAAGTTACCTTTCTGAAAGAGTTCAGATAGAATTGTATGGTCCTATACTCCAAGCGGTCTATATAGTGTGAAGTCGGGTTATTGGGTTGCAACACACCAACCAACAAATCAATCTATGAATCAATTTTCAACAGAAGAAATATCACTAAAGACGAAGATTTGGAAGCTACCTGTTATGCCGAAGATTAAATATTTTCTATGGCGTGCATTATCAACAATCTTACCAACTCGAGCTGAATTATTTCGCAGACGTCTAACTTCTATAAGTAGCTGCCCTTATTGTGATGATCCAGAAACAATTGAACACCTTTTCTTCGATTGTAGAAAGAGTAAACAGATCTGGGATAGTTTACTAACTCACCCTCTGCAACATTCAAATGCAACTGATCCCTTTCCCACAAGATTCCAGCATTTACTTGACTTTCAACACCAAGCTTCGGACCATAAAACCGGTGTAACACCTTTTTGGTTGCTCTGGAATATATGGAAAGCAAGAAACAAGTATATATTTCAGAACAAATCAGTCTCTCACATTGATATCATTAATCATAGTCTACAGGAACTTGAAGAATGGTTCGAGATTAATCCGCATAACCTTCCGAGACCACATGTTCAAACTCGATCACGATGGGACAAACCAAGGAGTGGAATGATTAAATGTAACTATGATGCTACTTTTCAAAGTCAAGACAACCGAGCTACTGGTGGTTGGTTATTTCGTGACTCCAGTGTGGCTTTTGTGGTGCTGGTCATGCTTTAGGGATGACTGTTCAAACACCGGTTCAAGCGGAAGCACAGGCTCTGCTTTTAGCAATGCAATCAGCGTGGATAAAAGGATTTCGAAAAGTTATATTCGAGGGGGACAATAAAATCCTTATTGATGTTTTCTTACACAACAAGTTTCATTACCACCTAGAGTCTTGGAGACAAGATTTTAAATTATGGAAAACCAAATTTGTGGAAGTACAACTAACTTGGACATCTCGAGCTTCCAATAAACCAGCTCATGAATTAGCAAAAACTCAACTTTCAGCTACTTCACTTTCCTCTTCTTATTTTTATGTACCTGTATGTCTAATTTCTTCTCTGTATGAGGATGATAATGAAGTTTTTGTGTTAAAAAAAGAAGTAATTTATGAAAATAAATTAATAAAGAATATCTTGAAGATAAAAGAATTCCTAACTTAAAAGATTTGAGTCAACATGTACTAGGTATTTTTGGACCAGCAGTTGAAACAGATTGTAGGTAGATTGGAGAATGTTCTTAATTTTAATTTTTTAAAAAATATTTGCTTAATCTATGAACCGCAATAAAGATTGAATGATGGTGATTTAATGCAAAAAATCAAATATTAAATTTTACTTTTGGAAGGTAACAAATAATCGATTAAAGAGCAAATAATTGATTATAATAGTGAGAAGGATATTTTATCGTATGATTCTTTTGAGAATATACCCAAACGCAATATAAGTCTACAAGAAAAATTTGGACAATTGCAAAAGATCAGCGTAACTCATATATCTTATTGACATTGCAATATCCACTCATTTTTGGTTATGGAGAAGATGGTTTGAGTATTGGCATTGAAAAAGCATACACTAGACCAAATACAAGAAGAAAGTGAAGACAATTAGCATGAGTAAATATTTTGCTTTCAAGATTCAAGAAAGGAAACATAAATGTCATCTAAGCGTCTTTATCAACAGTTCTTGGTTAATGCTTAGACGATAATAAAAGCAAACAAATTGACTTATATATGAATATATAAAGAAAAAAAAAATTAAGAGTTGAAAATTATGAATCATTGAAAGAATATATTAATGCGGGCAACACTGATATGGGTGAACAAGGATTATGATACTTGATACCATCCTCTTTTGTTGTTTGTCCTAGATATTTGCAACAAAGATACTACGAGGCTATGTCTATATGTAAGTATTATGATTTTCTATACTTATTCATCACATTCAAATGTAATCCTAAATGGTATGAAGTAACTAGCCATCTTAATAAGCATAATTTAAAATATGATGATTGGTGAATATATTATGTTGTATTTATAAGATCAAGCTAGACCCTTTGATGAGAGATTTGACAGACTACTAACACTTTCGAAAGACCATTTCGGATAAATATTTTGAACTTTTTAAACTTCTTATACAAATTAATATAATATTAATTAAATATATCATGAAATTTTAAAATGTTAAATTTTGTTACAACAATGTATACTATCTAGTTTCAGAAATGTGGTCGTCCACACGCTCACATCTTGTTTTTGATGCATTTCCCAACTACATATGATGTTGACAAAATAATTTTTTTTGAAATTCTTGATCGATCTAAAGATTCATAGCTTTACGAAGTTGTATAAAATCGTATGATACATTGACCATGTGGACCGGTGAATCTTTCTTCTCTATGTATGATAGTTGAAACATGTTCTAAGTTTTTTTTTATGCTTGATGTTGTTAGAGGCAAATCTACCTACATGGTTAAGGGTGCATTTGCACCCGGTGGATTATAACAACAAGTCAAATTATACAAAAGGTTAAATGTTTCTTTTGACTAAAATATTAGTTTCTCTTTTTTTCATCTTTAATATTGATTATAACCGATTAAGTTTACAAAAAGAAACACCAAAGCCCGCAAATTCCAACTGTAATAGCTTGGAATTTCAGGAGACAAAGTCCGAACACTCGGGAGACAAAGATAAAATACCGATCTAAAACAACAATGAAAAACAAGCGATCAACATAAAAAGACTGAATGAGAGTATGATCCTCGAGGATGCCAAGACGATAAGCCGCTCACGACAACAATGCTGAATGGATCCACTCCAAAACAAACCGTAAGCTCCAAAAAAGGCCGAAAAGAAACGACCAATCATAAAAATCCTCCTTTAATGCAGATTACCACCTCAAAGATGAAGAACGATGAAACTTTTATTTCGGACAAAGGAATCCTAGACCAATGCAGGAACACCAAAGAAAGTCCGGAAGGAGGCGAAGTCGAACTCGCAAAGAGATGACCAGGAGACGCCATAGACACAGTCTCACTAAAGAATAGGTTTCGATCACACCAATACCGTAGAGAAAAGGAGCGACAACCTCTTGCAACACTAGCCAACTTCTGAAGAAACTGACAATGGATCGAAGTTGAAGAGTAGCAAGTGGGGCTAAAATAGCCTCTAACAAGAGACAGAACACCTAAGCAATATGACAGAGAAGACAAAACCATCCTAAAACCGAAGAAAGACTAACACGCACAACCATACCTCTTAAACTTGAAACACAAAACACTACCAGGCAAAACTATAGCAAGAATCCAGAGCAAGCATGCGAGACTACCAACCACATCAACCAAAATCTCAGACCAGTCAAAATCAAACAATTCCCCGCAAGGCAGAACCAAAGGGAACTTACAGCGGTTAACCGGGCGGCTCTATCACGGGAATAGAGACCCACCAAGCTCCTCCACCGAAGAAGACTGAAGGAGAACCGCCGCATAGAGAGAAACACCACGGCTAAAAGCAGACGAAGCCGAGACAAATAGGAACGTAGAAGAAGAGTCGTTACCATAGGCCTGGGAGGTCCGGTGATTCTCCCTCCGGCGAGCCGCTTCTGCCCTGACCACCACAACTGCCATCACCGAACACGTCGAAACTTGCTTGGAGAATCACTGTTGAAATTCTGGAGGAGAAACGACGATACTACACCTTATATATGAAATATTAGCTTCAATTTTTTAAATTTTGTTTTAAGCCCCCAAAATTTCAAAATCGGCTCTGAGAACACTTTATGGGAGGAAGAGCCTAATTATTTGGTGAATTGAGTATTTCGGTTAAAATGTTATCAAATTTGGATTTAAATGCTATTAAGGATTTTAAATTCTAAATTAAGAGGTTAATTGGATGNATTTGGTAGAAAATATAAGTTTAAGATAAAATACATATTTAAGGCCAATCTAGAGGGTATACTACCACTTGACCTAGGGGCAACTCGGCCTAGATGGAGTTTATGCATCTAGCCTAATCTAGTGTCGTGCCAAGGGTTATAGAGACTTAAGACGATTTAACAAATATGAGTCCTTAATTATTAATTAAAAATTAATAACATTAAATATTCAAAAAATATATTGATAAAGTTTTACTCTAAAAATATGTATTTACATGATTTTTCTTCCTTTTTCTACTATTAATTCTTTTATTAAATTTTCATATTTAATGTTCCGCACAAGTTCTCTTTTTATAGATCTAATGGCTATGTCATTCAATTTTTCTTGTGACATAGTTGATCGCATATAAGATTTTATGACCTTTAATTTTGAGAACTTTTTTTAGTAGAGACAAATGAAACTATAATCTTCAACAAAATAGTAATTCAAGAGTTTGGTTAACAAAATTTCATATATTTCAAAAGGTTCAACACTTCAACGGGTCTCTTGTATTCTTTTAGCAAAACTTCTCTCAAAACTGTCATTTCGAAAACCAAATTATTCTCAATAATATATGAATGGTCTCAATGCTTCAAAGATATTTCAAGATTAGAATAACATATCACCAAATTATTATCAATTAGGGATTTCAATCTCTCCATATCAATTAGATAATCAAATGTTTTTTCATAGTTTTGAAACTGTTCAAATATTTTTCTCTACGACAAAAGAGAATACGATCTATAATTTGGATGAAATAAGTAATTTTAAAGCCTTCATCTGAAGAAAATTTATAGGTTCATCAGTTGTTTATATTTCTAACCATTATGTTATATGTAATATTTAATATCGGGGCCTCAAGCTTTTTTATATATTTACGAGGCCTGAGGCGAATGCCTTTTTCGTACAACATTAGGCACCCCTCTAGACTAATCAACTAAGCTTGATCCATATTTTTTGTTATATTTAATTATTATTTTTTGTTAAAGGTATTTAATTATTTTAATTATGTCGTTTTGTTAAAAAATCAGTTTTGTTTTAGTTATATCCACAAATTCTAAGCACAGATTTGTACATCAGATGATGTAAATTAGTTTTCAACAAATGGATTCGAATCTAATGTGATATTTCTTCTAGTTTTTTCAGGGTTTTAGCACCACTAATTACTAAACCAAGAATTAACCGAGAATATATTGTTTGTATATAGTATTGGTGATTCGTCATTAATTAAAATAATTTTGTCAAATTGTCAAACAAAAAAACTTGCCGTTAATGCTGATAGAACTTGAACATGGGATTGGGATCGGATTGCAGCTGTTATAGACAGATCACTGAAAACCTTTATCATTCGATAATTCAGCAAATAAATAATAAAATAGTCGATTTTTCTGGTCAAACATAATAGTCGATTTTAAAAAATTCAATGTCAAAATTTAAATTACGTTTCACCTAATTTCAAATTCGTTTATTTTTTGTCATATTAATTTATTTGCCACAACGAATTAGTTTAATAATTTAAATTTTATAAATAAAAAATACATTCGCTATATTTGATCTTTGATAATAAGATAAAAATATTAACGTGGATGAAAATAATATATTAATATATGGGGCAGTATCCAAAAAATTCAAATACAATGAAAATCTCAAATATTCTCCCTAAAATTAATATGACTTTCATCGAAACCATAACAGCATGTTTCTATTAAAACTGTAAAATTACAATTTTTCAACAAAAATATAAGATCTAGTATTTTTTAAGTCATTTATATTTTTTTGTTAGTTGATTTGAAAATTTATATATTAATCTTTGTAATTCTTAACAGAACATATAATGGGGAAGATGAGATGGACGAAATCTTTTATCCGATGACATCGACCGTGAATCAGGCGAAAAATATGTGAACAACAAGATGAACAATTTCTTTGATTAGGATAAGTGAAGAGAAAGAGAGTAATTAAAACCAATATGAAGAGTATTGAAGATAAACATGGTTGTTTTATTTTTAAATTAGATTTTTTATTTTTAGATTTTATTTTTTAAGATATTGTTTTATTCCTTAGTTGATTTAGGTTTTATATTTGAACCTATATATAAAGAGAGTTATATTCATCAATAAATATTAAGTCAGTTTTATAAAAATATAAAGAGTTGTACATGGTATCATAGCCAAAACCCTATAAACTCTCAAAAATAGTTCGATATGTAGGGCACGGTGCATCGAAAAAGCCGGAGGCAGAACAAGTGTCTCCATACACTCTTTATTCTTCTTATAATCCTTGAGCTCTCATAACGTTAGTACAGCTCAAAGAAGAAAACTTCAATGAATGGGTTTCTAAGATGTTCAATGCCTTGCAAGCAAAAAAAAAATCAGGGTTTATCGATGGAACCCTAGAAAAACCTGAAGATGGATAGCCAAACTCTGAAAAATGGATCGTAGATAATTCTATGATAGTTGGGTAGTTCCGTTATTCCATTTAAGCAAAGGTTCGATCTACTGTATCCTACATCACTGACGCACATCAATTGTTGAAAGAACTTAAAGAACGTTTCTCTGTTGCAAATACCGTTCGTATTCATCAAGTAAAAGCACAACTACATGCATGCAAACACAACATATAAAATGTGCTTGACTATTATGGTCGTCGTCAGAACTATGGGAAGAATTAAAACTATTTCAATCAATAGTCAAGTGTTTCTGTGGTGCATCAAAAACATTCGCAAGACAAAGGGAGAAAGAAAAATACATCAGTTTGTCTTAGGCCTTTATTGTTCTCGCTTTGGAAGTTTGTGCACTACAATCATATATACTAATCCTTTGCCTAGTCTTGGCGAAGAGAAGAATGGAAAATAACAATGTCTCGTGGACAAGAACAACAAGACATAGTCGGGTTTTCATCAAAAACCGCACCATCGACTCAAACAATTGGGCGAGTCACAGATCGAAACGTAGTTTGTGCTCATTGCCGTAAGAAAGGTCATGAAAAATATCAGTTTTGGGTGCTCAACGGCTACCTTGATTTGGTGAATGAAAGAGGCGGTCGTAGCTCATGTGGACAAGGAGGACGAGGTGTGCCTAGCTCAAGTCGTGGTCATGGGAAAATCACGATGGCGCATGCAATAAGTTCTAACCCTACCAACTTCCTAGAATTCACGCAAGAACGGTGGAACGCTTTGTCAAAACTAGTAGCTAAAAAGACAACTAATTCTGTTGAATTTTCAAGTAAGAAGGTTTATGGTAATATTATTCTTGATACAAGCGCCTCACACCATATGACGGGTAATGTATCATTACATATAGCTTGAGGACACTCAACCATGTTCTACCGATTATGCAAACGGAGGCGCAACTTTGTCGTTTAGTCGAGGAAGTCTCGTTTTATCGAAAAAAGTTATCTTGACTAACGTTTTATATATTCCTGGCCTAAATTGCACATTACTTTTGGTTTCAAAATTATTGCGACAACTCAACTGCTTTGCGTTGTTTTCTGATGCTTAGTTCTATTTGCAGGACCGTTCAACGAGGATTCTGATTGGAGCCGGTGAAGAATGTGATGGAGTGTACTACTTTAAAAATTTCATGTCGTCTCGAATTCACAAAGTTCAAGCTTCTCCAGATTCGGTTTTATGGCATCAAAGGCTAGGGCACCTGTAGTTTTCATCTCTACCTTTGTTTGATGGTGTTTCTATTTCTCAATCTTGTGATGTTTTTTTCGAGCTAAGCAAACTAGAGATTCTTTTCCTAATATCTCTAATAATATAAAAGATATTTTTTCTTTAATTCATTGAGATGTTTGGGGTCCTTATAGAATTTCTTCTACTATAGGCGCATTTTACTTTTTAACTATAGTGATTATTCAAGAGCAGCTTGGACGTTTTTGATGCTATCTAAAACCAAAGTGGGTCACTTGCTGCAAGAATTCTTTACTTATACTCAGTGCCAATTAGGTAAAAGCATCAAGATTATTCGAACTGGCAATGAAACAGAGTTTATGTGTCTTTCTTCTCATTTTTAAGAAAAAGGGATTGTAGATCAAACATCTTGTGTGGCTACACCTCAACAGAATGGACGATTCGAAAGGAAACATCATTACATTCTTAATATCGCACATGCACTACTCTTTCAAGTTAATCTACCTACGAAGTTTTTGGGGCGAAGCAATTCTAACAACTGCTAATGTGATCAATTGCATACTTCGGCTCTTCATCATGGTAATGGTAAATCCCCAGTCGAGATATTGTATAATGAGCTTCTTTCTTATACTCAATTTTGAGTCTTTGGTTGTGAATGTTATGTTCATCATACTTCACAGACTAAAGATAAATATGATCAACGTAGTCATCATTGCATCTTTTTGGGGTAACCTTTTGGAAAAAGGCTGGAAAGTTGTTGATCTTGAGATTGAAGATATTTTTTTCTCGTGATGTGTATTTCACAAAACCATCTTTCCATATTTGACCCCTCCTATTGCGCCACAACAAGTTCCTTCAGTTACACTTATTCATGAGGATGATATCTTATATCTCCCGAATATTGACGATAGGGGGAGCCTAATTCACATCGAGTCTCCGGTTTTGAGCTCACATGATTTACCTTTATCGTTTGACTCGGCTCCTTCTTCACCTGATTTGGACTCACCTTCTACTGTTCCTACATCAAATCCACCTTTACGTCGTGGAACTCGGGCTTGCAGTCAATATGTTCGTTTATGTGACTTTATCACTTACAACACAACGAAAACTACACCCCATCACCCATCAGACGACTCCACATCTTTTTTCTCTGTGGTCCAAGGTACGTCTCTTTATCCGCTACAACACTATAAATATGATGATCGCTTTACTCAAAAGAATCACGTTTTTCTTGTTAACCTTGTTACATTTGTTGAGCCTAAACATTATAGGGGCTGTTGAGTTTCAGGTTTGGCGTGAGGCAATGTCTAAAGAGATTAAAGTGCTTGAAGCTAACCAGACTTGGGATCTTGTCGATCTTCCATCCAACAAAATTGCGATTGTAAGTCAATGGATTTTCAAGATTAAATACAATGATGATGGTTCTATAGAAAGACATAATGTGCACCTTGTCATTCAAGGAAACAATCAAATTGAAGGTGAAGAATACAATAAGACGTGTGCACAAATTGTGAAGATGACAACTGTTCGCACTCTTCTTTGAATTGCCACAGCTTAGCATTGGAAAGTCTTTCAGATGGATAGTCATAATTCCTTTCTCCATGGTGATCTCGAGGAGGAATTTTACATGAAACTTCCACCTGGTTTTTGGCATACACAGCCTACTAAGGTATGTCGATTACACAAATCTTTGTATGGTCTTAAACAGGCATCACAATGTTGGTCTAAGAAACTCTCTGATGCTCTTCTGCATTATGGATTTTAGCCGAAATACTAAATTCACCAAATATTTAGACTCTTTAGCACATAGAGGGTTCCAGAAAAAATCCTTGTCTTTTGAGTTCACTCTAAAGAATACCATTATAACACACCCCCTAAGGTTTTTCTCAAATCAAATTTTCTTCAATTGATATTAGTAATCAATATAAGGCAAGGGTTACTTGGTACCCTGTAATTCAGGAAGAATGTTGTAAAATTGAGTCAACTGTGTTTTACAAGTGAAATGATATCAAATTTAGATGGACTAAACACATAAATTTGTTTGACAAAAACAACAGATAAATTTAAAGAGAAAATCTAACTTTTAACGTTTAAAGTTGAAGTAAGTAATAATTTTACCTTCGATATTCAATAAATAACACTATGCCTCTTGAAATTAAGTTATTTTATAAAGAACATTGAAAATAGAAATTTAGCACAAAAAAACTTGAAATTTTAACGCCGTTAAAAACATAACAGAGTAGTAACCGAAACAATAATTAACAAAATATTAATAAAAATTTATAAATAATTAGAACACCATAAAATTTATAAACTTTAAAAAAAATTATAAAAATTATTAAAATGGACAAAACTAAAAAAATATGAAAAGTTAAAATTTATATGAAATAATAAAATTTGGTTTTAAGTAGTATGATTTCTTTAAAGGAAAGAAGTAGTCTAAATATGTAAATGATGAGAATGTCAATATCTTAGACCTAGACTATTTTATCTATATCATTTTGCACTTACTATATTGAATTAAGTTTCATATTATATATGGTATCAGAGCGTCAATTGATACCAAGACAACCCTAAACACTTTTTTTTCTTCCTTAGCCACCACCATGTCTACTTCCTTTGTTCGTGATCCTACAACAAAATCCATCAATCCTTCTACTCAAATAATTCTTAACATAAATATGTTGATCAGTGTAATTCTTTTTTAGTCTTAAATTATATAGTATCAGTTGAGCGACCAATATTGAAATGTCTAAGACACAGATGTAACACTCGACGTATGAACATAAATTTATCAAATACAATTCCTATTAGAAATCTTTTAAACAACTTATACAAAGCTTGTTTATTCAGTCTTATACAACATCCACACACGAATCTGATGCTGATCAATTCCTAATCTACCCAAATCCCTAAACTAGATCTTCTTTTGTTTCTCTCAGAAATCAAGTCTAGGGTTTTCTTTTCTTCTCTGATTAAATTGTTGAAAGCGCCTCTTTTTCTTTTTCAGCCTTTAAACAACTTCAATCGATCAGTTTGTTCAGAAAATCTTTTCCTAAATTCTCTAAACAAAATATCTCTTCAATCGAGCCTTTATGTCCAAGTCATCAGTCCACATCATCAATCTTCTTTGATTCCTTAAAAATCAGACTCAACATTCTCCCCCTTTTTATCTGAATTTGTGGTCTCAAGCATCTGAAACTCTAAACCAAAACGAAACGAAACATACATGCACAATAGAAATCAACGTGCATTATAATGATAATCGTTCTCATTAGTCTAGTACCAAAATAGAACCAAAAGTCATTAAAAGTCATAATCAGAACTACATATCCTAGAGTGTCTAGTACACTTTAAAACCAAAA
>OVBE01011406.1:0-14187 GCA_900406425.1 Iberis pinnata
CTTGCTTCATTATTCCTGTGTAGGTTCACTTTTCCTATCTTCCATAATTCTACTCTTTGTGCGGATCTGCACAATTTCATAAATATGAGAACCACAACTAGTATCCAATACCCAAAGATTAGAATTAAATCAATAACATTTCATACCTGGAGAAGAAGATTCAGAACTCTTCTTTTTCAACTTCTCTAAGTATTTCTTGCAGTTTCTCTTCCAATGCCCAGAACCATTACAATAATGGCATTTGTCATCACCAGAAGGACCATGTTTAGACTTTTGAAAAGGCTTAGACTGTTCAAAATTCTCAATCTCCATTGTCTTACCATATCCTTTTTCTTTACCATGTTTCTTAAACTTCTTATCCTTTTCCACCATCTAGACATTAGGATTTTCCTTCTTGATGTTTGGTTCAGCAGATTTAAGCATCTCATGCAACTCAGTCAAAGTCTTTGTTAAATTGTTCATGTTGTAATTCATAACAAACTGATCATAACTTGACGGTAAAGACAGTAAGATAAGGTCAGTAGCCAACTCTTGACTAATAGGGCAATCCAGTTTCGCTAGGTTATCGATATAACCCATCATCTTTATGACATGAGGGCTAACTGGACTATCTAGCGACAACTTGCACTCAATGAGAGATTTAACTGTTTTATACCTCTTAGTTCGTGCTTGCTCCTGAAACATTCCTTTCAGGCCAGTTATCATGACTATTGGCGATTCCACATTCTCATATTGCTTCTGCAAGTCTGAGTTCATGGTTGCCAACATAAGACAACATACATCAACCCTATCACTGAAATGCTTATCCCAAGCATTTCTTTCTGCATGTGGAAGATTTGTTCTAGGCTTCTCAGGAATCTCTTTCTCAAGGACATATTCCTTTTTCTCCTGTTTGAGAACAATTCTCAGGTTGCGGTACCATTTAAGAAAATTCGATCCATTAAGTTTTTCCTTCTCAAGGACAGATCGCAGGGAAAAGGCACTATGAAAACTCACGCTAAACTCAAAACAAAATTTCCTCAAAATGAGTTTAGTGTTCCAAGATCCTTGAAATTCAAATGAACTTTGGCTCCACCCTTGAATGTCAAGCTATTTAGGTAAGCAACACCCTTGCTAATTATATCCAATATAATTCTTGGTTGTGGATGACATCTTATGTCTTATCCAACCCTATGTCTCTAAGCCCAAAACCGTTTTGATAGCCTAGTCAAGTAAACCAATTTTATTTCNATTACCCTCAAATACTCAAATCATCATGGACCGCTGCTTTGGCAGACCCGCGACACAATGATTAAAGTTTTGATTGTCACTATTTGTCTCACTTTCAAACAATTGTAGACCGCTGTTTTGGCAGACTCGCCATACAAAAGTTTAAATTTTGACAATAAACAAAATTAGGGAGATATCTAAATACTTAACATTAAGTGAGGAATTATATTAAACCCATTTTAATTATATTTTAATTTATATCTAATATAAATTATTAAAATATAATTAATGTATATATATTATATATACTTGGGATCAAATAATTAAGATAATTTATTTAATTAATTTAAATATCAATTATTTCTTTATATACTCTAAAGAATTCAACTTTGATCCAATCAAAGTAAACCTCAGAAAACAATTAGAAGAATACAATATTCAAAATTATTTGTTTTCTAATAAACCCAAAACAAATCGATTATTGGTATTCGGGTAATTATACCAAAGAAACAATTGATTAGTCAAACACAAAGAAATTGATTTAGAGGTATCAATACACATACATAGTCAAACTAACATGTAATGAATATTTGCCTTTATGTATAAACATGCAAACAACAATTACAACAAGTTCTCTACGAAAGATTCTTTGTGTTTTAATCAACTATTACGGCAATGGGATTAAGTTTACAAACATATTATCATATACCGATACCGATTAAAACAAACAGATTACTACGTCGATTCAATGCGATTACTTTTATATATTGCATATATAAACAAAATTAGATTTAAAATCAAAATTATACACGTAGGCTCATATATCACTGTTGGAATTTGTTCATATTTATAGCGCTTTATAAATTATATCTAACGAATTATTATTCCCAGGATTCGTGAAAATAATGTATTAGACATAAATCTTAAAGTATAGAATATACTTGGTAATTACGCGGCGGAAAGATCAACTGAACTAGTCAAGGTTTCTGAGCACTCCAAATGTCGTGCCTCTACCGGTATCCACACGCACTCAAACTGGATCGAACTGGTATGCTAGTACCGACGAGATCAAATCTCAAAAAGTCGTCACGACGAACTATTCGTCTATGGCTCTTTTCTCTCTAGAGTTTTCGTTAAATTAGGTTTTTTCGATTAAAAACTTTATTTAACCCAAACTTTAATTACTTATTATTTTATATAGTATTTGTTCAACGTATTCCCTAATACGTTTAGGTTTAGTAATGGGCCAAAGCCCATCATCATTAATCTCTTTCGTATAAGAGATGATAATGATTCTTACTTTATTTCATCTAATTAATCTCATGTGCATATATATATATATGTATATTATATATAACATATATATAAAGTTAATTTTTATATTTCAAGTGCACCAATATATATATATATATATATATATATCAAATATAGAACATATATATTATATTTATAACAAAACCCAATATATATTACTAATCCAATTTGCTTAGGTGTGTGACCATGTAGGATTATATAATATTAGTAATGACTTCATAAACCATAGATCATAAGCGGCATCTAGCAAAACATTATAACCACCTAATATTATATAATTTTCAAACCTTGACACCACAATTTTACTAAAGTAAGTACATACGATTTCAGGACATTCCCAACAGGTCCTCAATTAATCAAAGACATAATGGATTTCTTTGTTTATGGTGTCGAGTGGAACTTCACTAATATATGTTTCATTCCCAAAAAACCTAACCCGAATGAGATGGTGGATTTGAGACCTATAGGATTATGTAATGTGATGTACAAGATAGTGGCCAAGATCCTTACCAGAAAGTTACAACCATGGCTTCACACGGTTATTTCAGATACTCAATCAACATTTGTGCCAGTGAGATTAATTTCTAATAATATTATAATTGCTCACGAAATTTTCCATAGCCTCAAACACCACGAAGACGTATCTCAGCAATACATGGCCATCAATTATGATATATCCAAAGCTTATGATAGAATAGAATGGATATACTTGGAGAAGATCATGACAACATTGGGGTTTGACAATAAATGGATTTCTTGGATCATGTTTTGCATCAAAACAGTTATATTCTCAGTCTTAATTAATAATTAACCTTTTGGAATGTTTAAACCTAAGAGAGGACTTAGACAAGGAGATTCATTATCACTCACCATGTTTGTGTTGTGTACAGAAGGTTTTTCTAATGCTCTGTGTATGGCTGAACAAAGAAACATCATTCAAGGCATTCAATTCTCACCAGAGGGACCTTAAATTAATCACTTGTTGTTTGCTGACGACACCCTTTTTGTCACTAAAGCTTCTGAAGATCAAGCCATTACACTCAGAAAAATCTTAGATTCTTATAAGGACGCATCTAGTCAGACAATCAATTGTGAAAAATCATTTATAACCTTTGGAGAGATGATTGGAGATGAGGTCAAGACAATTGTAAAATCTGCTTTGGGGATTAGTTTAGAAGGAGGATCTAGCTCTTATCTTGGTCTACCAGAATCCTTTGAAGGATCTAATGTTAAACTTTTATCCTTTCTAAGAGAAAAACTAAAAAGCATACTCTCAGGGTGGTTTACTAAATTGTTAGCTCAAGGAGAGAAGAAGGAATTGTTGAAAACAGTAGCAGTGTCTTTACCCGTGTACGCAATGAGTTGCTTTTGAACTCTTAAAACTACCTGTAAAAGCTTGATCTTAGTTTTGGCTTCGTTTTGGTGGAATGAAGAGGAAGGAAAAAGAAAGATACACTGGATCTCATGAGATAAACTATGTTTACCCAAAAACCTCAGAGGAATTAACCTCAAAGATATTGAATGCTTCAATCAAGTCCTTCTAGGCAAACAAGTTTGGAGAATGCTTCATTTACAATCCAGTCTCTGCACAGGTTTTCTCAAAAGCAAATGTTATCCACAAGAAGATTTCCTACAAGATATGGTGGAGAAGAAAGCATCATATGCTTAAAAAAGCATTATCTTTGGCAGAGAAATATTACAGGATGGTTTGGTCAGGAAAGTTGGAAATGATAATAGATCTATAAATGTTTGGACGGAGAATTGGCTGAATGTGTAGGGAAAAAAAACCCCATAATCAAACAAACTACCATTAACTTGGATATAAAAGTTCATGATCTCATTAATGCAGCAAATTCTCGTTGGCGATGCCAATTATTACAAGAGCTTTTTATCAACCTGATGTGGAAGGTATCTTGAAAATCAAACCTGCAGTTAACCGAGAAGATTTTTATTCACTCAAAACCGGATATCAAGTTGTGTTTGCTCTGAAACATAAAGATCTTCTGTAAAAAGAGTCTCTCAATCCCTCTGTAAACCCTTTGAAGATCAAAAACTTCTTTTTGAAAGTTCTTAAAAGTGTTGTCCCTTCTGCAGCTAATCTCAAGCAAAGAGGATTAAGAGTAGATGCGTGTGGTAGTGAACCAGAAAACACCAACCACAAATGTGGGCTCTAGCTAATATGCCTTGTAATTCATCATCCATACTTGAAAACATGACTCATCTCTTTCGGATTATAGAAGATGAAAAAATTTCAAAGGATTTTAGGAAAGCCTATCCGTGGATGATATGGAAGAATAGAAGGCCAAACTTATTCCCCATCAGACTCAGTGATAAAAGCACAGACGGACTCTTTTGACTGGTTCTTAGCAAACCAAGCTTCTCAAGAAATTATGGAAAATGTTATTGGTGGAATAGACCAAAACCACCTTGGACCAAATGTAATATTGGGGTTTCTTGGATCTTGGATTCTTAGAGATGGAAATGGCAAAGTTCTAATTCATGCTCGAAGAGCCTTCTCAGAAGTTCATTCAAATCTTGATGCAGCTATTACAGTTTCTTTATGGACAATGGAGAGTATATGTTATCTTTGGCTTTGAAAACAATCACCTTGTTCAAGCAGTTAGTTAATCAATCGGAAAACCATCCTAGTCTTTTTGCATATTCAGATATTCTGAGAGCAATTCCTGCTTGGATGTTAATTGTGGCTTGTATTAGTCTGTGATCTTTTGTTTGTGTGAGTCTTGATCAACTTGTGATCTTACTCCTTCGGATTATGGATTAAACTCTTAACCTCATCATGTTCCCTACTCTTATTACATTAGCATGTAACCACTAAAACAGTGGAAATGGTTACTCTTTAGTTACAAAACAATTATTTATTGGGTTACACATACTTACTTCACACCGTCTCGGAATTCGATTTCAAGACGAAGGTGATGAATCAGGCACCGATGTGTCCGCGAGTTTCTCAAGAAAGCAAACGACGTCGTCAGGTGAGCCAAGAAGATATCTAGCACTAGTACGAGTACGACCAACTGCACAAGAGAAGTAATTCTCTCCTTTGAGATCAAGCACATTCCATGAGATCTTTTCTGGTGAAGGACGTTTTGAGTTTCCTAAGCTATGGTTTGATCCATTTTTTCTCTCTGTTGTTTGCAAAGATCTTTGTGAAGACTTAATGTTCTTGTTGTTGTTGTTAGTGGAAGATGAAGATTTCGATCCGCTTTTGTTGTTGTTGTGTGTTGATTTTGAAGATGTTCTTCGTTCTCCTGATGATGATTTAGTACCACAATCAGATGATGGTCTTGTCCGTGCAATAGTTGGAATGTCCGATGGGAGTTCTGGTTCGAAGAATGTGTAAACATCTTCATCCTATAAACAACAAATGTCGAAAATACATTTAGAGTTCAGGGTTTAGAGTTTAGAAGATTAAGAAGTTTCGTCATTCACCTTCCCCAAGAAATGGCCAACGCACAATACATAATCAATTGGTGTGGTCATCGACTTGCTATGGACTATCTCACCTAGAATGCGATCAATCGCGGCTCCCTGAAAAAGAAATCGGAATGAGAAAGAGAAAGAGGCAATGCTGGCTCTAATAGGAGCCAAAAGATACATTAGCCTTAGACTCTAAATATTTGTATTTATTAATATGTATGAATTATCTGACTCTAGACCATCTCAAAAACAGCTCGGCCGCAAAGGCTAAAGACAGTTTGTTTTGTTACCTTTGTTACACCAACTGCACGGACTTCGACAGAACGACTTCCTTGAACAACATCAACAGATGCATTAGAGATTGGACCCGTCCATAAGTGTTGTAACAAGTCTCTTGCTTGAAGTCTTCCAAATTCGATATCTACAATAAATTATGAGGTATTAAGCGTCTCAAGTGGTTGTTGTCTCTTCAATAAGATTTGACCTACTGGATCAGTTTGTTATGACTCATAGCTCAAAAGTGATCAAAGAAAGAGAAGTTAATACCTACCTGCATATTTGTAGTTCCATATAAGTGAAGTATCGCGTGTTTCGAAGTGTGACCTTGGAGTTCTCTCAGTGAAGTACTTGAAGACATGCTACAAACATACATAGATCTAGAATTCAGAAAAGAGCAAAGTGAAGAAAGTAACATTGAGAATTTTAGATATTCTACTCATACCTTTACACAATCGACCCATTCCATGTTCAAATGTTCAGGCATTGTAGTCATCCATTCACCATTAGTAAGCCTTAAGAACATTCCATTTTCAGCTGCTAACCACATATCATACTCTCCAAAGTTCTGCTTTTTAGTAAAACCAAGTCAGTTAGTAGATTTGACAATTTTTTACTGGTAAACAGATCAGGGAAATCGAAAATTGGATTCAAAAACCGATTCGGTTCAATTACCCAAACAATTACTTATAAACAAAAAAAATAGATTTTCTTTTGTTTTTATTCAAAATCATTTTTTATAAAATCAGTTTTTTATCATTTTTCAGAAAAAAAAAACCGAAGCAGTCCAACTGATTCTCATATCGGAATTATTTTCGGCAAGTTTTTCATATTTCGTATTAACTGAAACCCCAAACCGAAAAATTATATTTCTTTTCTAACAAAACAAGTTTTTTCTTTTAAAAAATCGGGTTTTTTTCTACGATTTTTATAATTTTTCTGATAAGCTGAAAATCAAACCAAACCAAACCAAACCGATTCTCATATCAGTTATTTTTTGGTAAGTTTTTCATTTGACATGAATTCCCAGCCCAATAAGTAAGCAAAAAAGGTGAAGTAAGTAGAAGAATATACTTTGTCCAAGACGCTTCTGCTGCTTCCACTTAGTACAACTATTGTCGTATTCGGATCACTACATAATGCTTTTAACGGTCCTTTAAGCTCAGAGTGTAGATTAAGATCCATCTCCTTTATTTGATCACCTCTTCTTCCTTGATTATCTACTGGTTCAGTTAATGTTGCATTGAAACCCTGAACATTTTTACCATTTACAATAGATAAAGTGATCACAAGCATGATAATCCCAAAAACATAAACCTGAGTACAAAAATTACGGGTGGGCAAAATAACCGATATTCGAATAACATAACCGAAATATTCGGTTTTCAACCCGAATGGATATCAAGGTCTATTATTCGAATAAACTAAACCGAGTACGAACATAACTACGAAATTATCCTAATGGATATCAGAATTTATTATTCGAATAACCTAAATTGAACCCGAACTAAACCGAAATTTTAAGTATCAAAGCGAACTTTACAATTTTTTTTTTAAAGATATACAAATAATGAAATTACATACATTTAGATTACACTTGTTAAAACAATTTTTTAAGGATTTTTGGTCGAAAATTCGAATAGGAACTCCAATCTCTGAATGGTTATCCGAACAAAATGAACAAGTTACCCAAATGGATATCAAAATCTATTACCAAAATATGCAGAACCGAACCGAAAAATTAAGAACCAAGCGAAGCCGAACCAGACTTTAAAAGTACCTGAATGGATCCTAAGTTGTTATATACGAACTACCCGAAATCCAAAGCCCCCAACATCAAGGCTTAACAAAAGACACATAGTAGATAAATGGATTAAACAATAACTATGAAGTTTCATACCAGAATCAATAGCCTATTGTTAGACTGTGAATATCTACGAATTGCATCATCTTGTGGAAGCATAGGTGGGACTTTACTAATTCGTAATTGAGCTTCAATTACAGTATCATTTAGTTCACTGCAGATTATGTTTCAATAGCTTTAATAAGGATAATCTCATTAGAAGCTAAGGAAAATGAAAATGTTTATCATCATTATGATTACCTGACAAAAGTTTCAGCCCATTCTTGAGCAGTATGAGTTTTAACATGATGAAAATTATGTAAATGTCTTTTCTCTCTTTCTTCAGATGACATATTTAAAGCTTGTCCAATTGAAGCAGCAACTTCTGTTATGTTCCATGGATTCACTAGTATAGCTCCTGCACCTAGAGACTGTGCAGCACCTGCAAACTATAATAACAAATCCAAACTTATAATAACATTAGAATCAAATATTGTTTATGAACATTATTAAACTGCGATCTTTACTTCGCTGAGAATCAAGACGCCTTTTTTCGCTTCTTGGCAAGCAACAAATTCGTAACTAACAAGATTCATCCCATCTCTCAAAGATGTAACAAGTGCAACATCTGAAGAAAGTAACATTTTTGAACTGAGAATAGTATTGATAAGATTTCGAAAAAGAGCATGCTAGATAAATTACCTGTGACGGCATAAAGTGCACATAAAGCATGAAAGTCCAGAGAGCGATCCTAACAAAAAGAATGAGAATTATATTAGCATAATATGTCAAGAGTTTGATTTTTTTATACGCAATAAGATCAAGAATACAAAACATGTAAAGGATGATGCATATAAATATTCCGGATATAGTATCCACATCGGAAACTAGGGGTGGCATTCGGTTTATTCGGGTTTTTTTTTTGCCGAATTGAACCGAACAAAATCTTCGGTTCGGTTCGGTTTTTCGTTTTTGAAATTCGGTTTTTCAGTTCGAAAATCTTAATTTCGGTTAAATTTTGGTTAATTTTCGACTTTTCGGTTTTTTGTGTTTATTTTCGGTTTTTTCGGTTTTCTCGATTAATTTAAGTAAGTTCGGTTCGGGTCGGTTGGGTTTGGTTAATTTAGTATAAAAAAAATTGTTGTCGAACCAAACAGAACCAAACCGAAAACCATACTAAAATAAAAAGATTGCCAAACTGAACCGAAATAACCGAATAGTCCGAGCCGAACTAACCAAACTAAATTCGGTTCGGTTCAAATGCCCACTCCTATCGGAAATTGAAAGGGACATAGACTAACATATAAGAGGTATGAGTCAAACTACTGATTGACAATTGATTTTGAGTTGGAAGCCTATAATCCTAACATGGTATCGTAATCCGATCCGGTCGATGGCCCGACCAAAATTAGTCTTGCTTGCCCAATGGCTACCGGGATCCACATATAGACCAATATATAAGGTAATATAGACCATAATCCTAACACTAGCTAGTGCGAAAGGATATAATATCCAACTCAGTTGAAAGCAAACAAACCAAATGATGTATTGGAACAGCAGTTAGTGTTCCAAAACGACCATTAATGCGTCCAACGATCTCATGAACTTGACTTGTAAGTTTTTGATCTGTGTAAGAGAAGAAAATATACATCCAAAAGATCATACATTAGCTAAAGTTTTCAAATTACATTGCTTTGTAATATTTCATGAATGTAGCTAAAGTAAAACCATTTTAAAGAGATGTTATGAAGACAGACACTCCATGATATAAAAGCTTACATTCAGGGACATCTGTTCTTGTTGGCACAGCGATTTGTAATAAGACTACTTTATCACGCCAGTGTGCATTTTCCTCGAGGAATTTTTCAAATGCCAAAATCTTTTGTGGTATCCCTTTGATCATATCGAGACGATCTACACCTAACATCACCTGTTAGTTAAAAAGATTAGTGAAGAGGGTCCATTGACTTGCGAAGCAACTAGCTTTCCCATAGTAATTGGCTCTTTCCGAGACCGTTAATTATAGTATATTAAATCGACAAACTCTGATCTATAATCAAATCCATGTAACTCAGGTAACATTAGTACTTGAAATAAGGCTACTTCTTAGAGACTCTTAAAATATCCTTACCTTTCTGCCAGCAAATCTCTCTTTCAATTCCTTCATGTGTTGAATGGCCTCAGGGACCTCAAGTGCTCGTATAAACCTCTCAGAATCTATGCCAATTGGAAACTGAAATACAAAATCAAAAGGCAAGATACATTTGTTACAAGCTAGGCTTTCAATACAAGACTATGAAGTGGTTGAAGTAATGAAATGAACATACAGCAGCTACTCGAGTAAGCCTGCCTTGATCTTCAACTCCCTCAGGTGTTCCTTCAAGTCCAAGAATCCTAGTACATGCACTCACAAAGTGCCTTGCATAGTCATATGTATGGAACCTGAAAAAGTAACCAAATTGAGATTTAACACAAACGGGCCGGCCCATGCATTAGCCAAAACTTGATTAAAGGGAGAATATGCACTCGCTATCAAGTGGTCAGATTCGAATTATGATCTGATACCACTAAACCACTTACTACTCCTTACATTAGCTCAATGATAAGCCAACAAATACAGCATTTACACTTAGACTCTTACACCACCTAAGACAATCAAATTCTAAACTACCTAAAGTTTATTGCAATTATTATACATTCACATATAATTATACACTATAAAAAAAACAGCCGATTTGCAACTACATTTTGGAACTACGGACGTAGTCCCAAATTTTGAGACTAATTTTGGACTATTTTGCGACTAAACTGTGACCAAATGGGATCAGTCGCAAATTAGTGTCAAAAAGTTCAAAAAACCAAAAACGAAAACTCGGATCATGAAGGAAGTGTAACGCTTAGAGAAGTAGCAAAAGAATCAAAGAAGAGTAGAGATTTTACCCAACTAAATCAGCAGCAAGAACTGAACGAAGAAGCTCGGATCGTGAAGGAAGTGTTCTATGTATCTCAGAAGAAGGAAATGGTGTATGTAGAAACCATCCAACTTTCATCTTACTATTATATTCCTTAAGACATTTAGGAAGAAACATAAGATGATAATCATGGCACCAAACGACATCTCCTTCTTCATAATGTTCATTTACAACATCAGCAAACATTTGATTTGCTTTCTTATATGCAGCAAATTGAGATTGGAAGCTTCTAGTTGTAGCAAGACGGTCTTCTTGTGGAAGTCCAAGATAATGAAACAAAGGCCACAAAATGTTGTTGCAATAACCATTATAGTATTGATGAACTATCTCTTCATCAAGAAACACAGGTATACATCTCTACAATAAAGTAAATGATAGAGACTATATATTAAGACTTGAAATGTATATAAGACTAATAAGAGATAAGATAATATACTTTGTACCTTTTCAGCTAAAGCTTTGGTAAGTGCCTTTTGGCCAACTTCATCAGGCACATTAACTCCAGCCCATCCAATCCATCTAGCTTCAAATTCCTTCACACCTTCACAAGTATACAATCAAATTTTTAAAGTTTGCAATCTAAAAAAAAAAAAAAGAAAATCATAATTGCATAATCTTTTTAAAAGATACTGTTTCTTTAACTAAAACATTAAAATTAAAAAGCTGAAAACTCATGTTTGCTCTGTTTAGGCTCAGGACCGGCTCTATGCTCAAAACCAACTCCACCTAGACTCAAGACCGGTTGTGCTTAAAACCGCAAAAGTTTATGGACCATAAACTTATGCAAATTTTTAAGTAATATGTATAAATTATCTGGCCTCGAACAGAAAAAATATTTTACACAATATAGACAACATTAAAGCTAGCGTCGGTTCTAAGATTTTAAATGCCGCAATCTAAAACGGAAAAAAAATAGTTCAAATTTACATAATTTTTTTAAAAATATACCGTTTTCTTAATTAAAATTTTAATTTTTAAAAAAAAAAACGGTTGCAAGATCATGCTTAGGTTCAAGACCGGTTCTGCTTAAAACCGTAAAAGTTTATGATCTCAAGGCCGGATCCTTTTACTTTCATGTTTTGCTAAACTAAAGCAGATAAGAATGAAAGAGAAGCAAAAGAATGAGTTACCTAAGAGAGCACTGACTAAACCACCAGCACTGATCTCTAAAGACCAAGAATCTTCACCTCTTCTAACGGCGGAAACAGGAAGTCTATTAGCAACTACAAGCAATCTTTGCTTATTATTATAAGGCCTTGCTTCTTGTCTCTCACAAGCATCATCATGTGCTCTTGCAGCAGCAGCAGCAGCAGCACCTTCCAAATACTGTTCAACATATTGTCTTGAACTACTATCTCCTTGGTTTAGTAATAAACGCAAATCATTCTCGGAATTTATGCCAACTACTTCATTAGGATTAAGAAGCTGATCTCTATTGTTTCTCCTCTTCTCTCTAAGCTCTCTTTCTCTCAAGAGCCGTTCTGTTCTAGAGAGTGGGATTTGAGATGAAGAACTTGCAGAGTTATACTTATTTCCAGGCATACGCTCTTCGCACACTCTATTCAGAATCTTCACTTTTTTCCAGTCTAAAGAAAACATCAAAGAAACCATGTGTGAAGTTTCAAGATATATATATAAGGTACAAAATAAGAAATTCAAGAAGTCACTATCCATTATTATACACTTGATTTCACTTATGAGAAATGTAATTGAATTATTCGACGGTATCACTCAACAGTTACAAGCCAAAAGAATTTCGAGAGAAGTGAAACAAAAGGCGAAGCCAGAATTGAGATACTAACCAGAGATCATTCATAAGAAAATTACAAACCACCACAAAAAAATGAGTAAAAGATTTGTTCTTTGAGAAGGAGAGAGAGAGGGAGGGAGCAACAAAATCTTGGTGTAAGCTTTATAGACTCTACACAGAGCCTTCACAACCATGCACCAAAAAAGATTCCGTATAAAAGACTATACTTTTTAAATTTTATTTCTACTTCACAAAAAAAAAACAAAAAAGAGATCTCGAAAATCTCATAATTCTCCCGGAGAGAGATCGCACTTTACAGTCACCGGTGATATTATTGACTACAAATTAGGTTTTTTTGTATAAACCCTTCAACCATTTTTTATTTTTATTTCCAAGTGATGACGTAATCACTAACTCTTATTTATAGGTCTAACTCTCTGGGTCCATGCCTATCCGTCTGACTTGTGTCCCATATTTTTAACCTTCTTTTAAAATTTTTTTTGATATTTTACCACCGAGAAAAAAATATATATAATTTTTCAAAATACAACAAAAAATAAATTTATATCTTATAATTTTTAATATTTTTTTAATTATTTTAATTCTATCATTAAAATTTAGTTTTAAATTTTTATCATAAATATAAAAATAAAAATTATATTGAAGAGTTTAAAATTTTAATTTTGATATTTTGGTTCACTAATTTGAATTAATTATTTAGTTTTGAAGCAAGATACAATATTTGGGATTTAGAGTTAAAAAAAATATAAGTATGAAAGTTTTTAAATAATATTTTTGTGTTATTTTTGGAATTATTAGAGTGATTTAATGGTAACTAGAACTACAAATATGATATTTAGTAGATGATATGAAAGACATGTGTAAAATTAACGGCATGGACCTTCTTAATTGATCAATTAATATTATATTCATTCCGGTTTGAAAACTACTCCGAGTACCAATGAAGAGTCAAATCAACAAACAAAGATTGGAATGCAGAGGACTATATCAAGCAAACTATATATTGCTTTAAGAATCAGATGCTTTTAGTCAGAGAGACTGAAAGTAATACTTTTCCCATCAAATCTGACTTTTAAATTGAAATATCGACAACTTACTTTTTACAATACACTCCTCAAAGTTTTGAATGATTTGCAGTTATAAGCTCACAACAGAATATAATGTACACTATTTCTTGTCGGGATGGATTATTCTCTTGTTTATAAAGAGATTAACATTTATTATTTTTGCCAAAGATCTTACTCCTATGTTTTAGTAGTTTTATTATCGTGTATGATGTACTTGAAAATCATATATTCAAGTCTAGAAGACAAATTTATGAAAGAATATTTACTAGATCTAGCGAGTTGACACAAATATATATA
>OVBE01011408.1:0-14185 GCA_900406425.1 Iberis pinnata
TCATTTAATTATTTTACTTTTAGTATATTATAGTACATATATGATTTTTAGAAAAAATATAAGTTAATTAATGATACCAAATATATATATATATATATATATATTAATATAATTTTGTTTTACATAAATAATTATTTAAGAAATTTTAAATAAATATTTTATAATATTTTTTATTAATTATATATTTTTTGGTTACATAGATAATAGTAGGAGATATTTTTGAATATGTTTAACAACAAAAATAATACATTTTGTTATTTGTCATTTTTATCTTTAATAAAAAAATTTCTTTATTCATTTAACAATGACATTTTATGTAATAAATTACAAACAGAAAAATTGTTTTAAAAAAGTTTTCTCTTTTAATATATAGGAAATATGACATTATGACAAACAAATATGATAATATGCCATTAAAACATATATTTTATTTAAAATTATTTATTAATACATAAGAACAGTAAATAGGTTATAAATTAATATTCAGAAAAATTACCAAAAAAATAAAAAAATAAGTACTTAAATAACTTTTTGTTAAAGTAGTATATGTTACCGTTGTAACATCACGCTATATTATCATTTTTGCGGCATACGAGAATAATGAATTTTGATATTTATTTTATAAAATTTTATAGTTTAAAAAATTGATGTATTAGCATAAAAAATATCAATTACTAAAATGCGAAAAAGAAAAAAAAAATGTTGAATATTAAAAGTGCCACTTTTTCTATAGTTAAGTCTATGAATATAAATTTAATTGGAACCTTCTGGATAATTAAACCATTATAGCTATAGGCATGTATTCAAGGTTGAAGGAACGGGATATACCTGAATGTGATTTCAAGATTCCTATGGACTAAATTTGGTTCGGTTTAGTTTCATTGACTCACAGTAGGAACAGTCGATAAGGAATGAGTAGTGTGTATCGGACGGAGAAGTGGGTGTGTCGGCGTATAGAACGAAAGGACCCACATGTTTATTTCATTCATTATTTATCAAATTTAATCATTGAGAAATATAAAGAATCAAAAATCTCTCTCTTCTCCTCTTTCTCTTTCTTCTTCGATTGAGTGTCTGAGCTTCAATGCATGTGCTCACTTCTGGATCTCAATCCTCCTTACAGCTTTCACTTCTCTCTCTCTCTCTTGTCTATCACTTAGCTGTCACGAAAACATTCTCTCTTTCTCTGCAAATAAATTCAACTTTCTTGAATTTATCACCACAAGAAATGCTTCATATCTTGGTCAAAAACTTAAATTAACCCATCTCTGTTTTTATTGGGGGTCTGTAATGGATCCAAGAACAAGACTTGACTATGCTCTGTTTCAACTCACACCTACAAGAACAAGGTACTTTTAAAATTCTTCAAAGTCTTTTTCTTTTTGTTCATAACCAATTTTAACATACTCTATCTTTGATTCGAAGATGTGAACTGGTGATTTTCGCTGGTCGAGAGAACGAGAAACTTGCTTCGGGGATTTTTCAGCCGTTTGTTACACATCTCAAAAGCGTTAGAGATCAGATTTCACGTGGCGGATACTCCGTCACTCTCCGTCCTTCCTCCGCCGCCGTTCCTTGGTTTACTAAAGTGACCCTTCAGAGGTAAATTATCTCTTCGTCTTCTATTAAAAATCACACCTTTGAACCTTAAGAACGTGCTAAGTTTATCTTTCGGTCAACAGATTTGTGCGATTCGTGAACACTCCGGAGATTCTTGAGAGGTCTGTGACATTAGAGAAGGAGATTGAACAGATTGAGGATTCGATTCAGTCTAATTCAGCTGCCATTTCCGGAGAAGCAGAAGGTATGTTTGTAACACAGAATCTCAAGAAGGAGCTATATCAACACCAAGATTGACATTTTTCAAAATTGTATAATTAATCTAATATAGGAAACGAGTTGGGCAATACAGGGAGTTTTCAAAAGTCTACGGCTTTATCAAAGGTGAGGTCTTTTTTCTTTCTCTTAGATGCCAAAATCTGAGTTATTACTTAATGTTTCAATTGTTCTTCACATTGTTTGTGTTTAGGTTAAAGGTGAATCTGATGGAAACAATGAGGAAGAAAATTCCAAGTATGATTTTGTAGTCTTCTATTTTTTGTACCTTATTGGTTATGTGGAGTTGATTGATCATGATAAGTGATGAAATGAATGGAATAGGGTTGGCCTTCAACGTGTTCTAGAGAACCGTAAAGCGGCTTTGTGCAAAGAGCAAGCCATGGCTTATGCTCGAGCTTTGGTTGTTGGGTTTGAATTGGATTACATGGATGACCTCTTGTCTTTCGCTGATGCTTTTGGAGCTTCGCGATTAAGGTATGTAACAAAATCGTTCATGTTGTTGTCTTGCTTGTAGTCTAGTAAAGTTATGAATCGATTTTGTGTTATTTTGCATATAGGGAAGCATGTCTTAACTTTGTGGAGTTGTGCAAGAGAAAGAACGAAGATAGAATGTGGGTTGACCAAATCACCGCTATGCAAGCATATCCTAGGCCTGAATTATCGTTCATGGATGACTCTGGGATCATACTCGCTGGTGAAGAGAATGATTTGTTGAATGCTACAAACATGAAGCATGGGAACTCCATGGATGCATCGAGCCAGGGTAGCTTTGAGACTAGCCAAGGTCCTTAGACACACCAATTCTATTTTTTATTTTTAGTTAAATGATTCTTTGATTAGTAACTAAAGCTGAATTAACCGTATTCTTCAGAAGGAAGACCCCCAATGGCAATGCCATGGCCAAATCAATATCCTCAGTATATGCAGAACTTTCAAGGACACGGGTATCCGAATGTTGTCCCTCCTTATATGTTTCCGGGTATGCAAGGCCAGTCACCGTATTTCCCTGGGAATATGCAATGGCCCATGAGCATGGGAGATGTAGAGCCAAGTGAAAGGTCTTCCAAGAAGAAAAAGAAGAAAAAGAAGTCAAAGCAAAATAGATCAGCCGAGCCAAGCGATGATTCATCCAGTGCCGAGACCGGATCAGAAGATGGAAATGAAGGGAAAAAACAATCCAGAAAAGTAGTTATCCGCAACATAAATTATATAACTTCAAAGAGGAATGGAGCAAAAGAGAGCGATTCGGAGGAGTCTGAGGACGAAGAAGGTTTTGTGGATGGAGATTCCATTAAACAACAAGTAGAAGAAGCTATTGGCTCATTGGAGAAACGGCATAAGTCAAAGAGGAAACATAAAAGTCACAGTAACAATGATGATTCAAGTAACAAGGAAACTAAAGGGAATGATAATTGGAATGCCTTCCAAAACCTTCTTTTGAGAGACAATGATTCAGATAAGGAATCATCATCTCAGTTAAACATGGAGTCGGAAGTTTTGAGGAAGAGCGAACAAGCTTCTGATGATTCTTTCTTGGTTGCAAATGGAAATGAGGATTGGGGCAGAGAAAGCAGTATTAAGAAATTTGAGGCGGGTGAAAATGTTAGGATGGCAAGGAGAGAGAACAACTATGATGAGGAGATTATGAATCCAAGTAGAGGTAGTGAATCAAGAAGCTATTCGCAAGCAGAGATGTCAGTTTATGATGGGAAGCTCAGAGCCAGAAATGAGACAGAGGAAGACTGGTACATTCGCAACCGAGCAGATCCAGAGACAGATCCGAGTCTTTTAAAAACATTTGTAAGAGACGATATCCACTTAAAGAAGGGCAGCGAGAGAGATGTCCTGACTGATGACTCGTTTATGATCCATTCTCGTGTTGAGGGCCAAGTAGAAGAGTCTCGGTTAAGGACAGACATTATGGACTCAGACGTTTACAGAACCACCCAACAAGAAAGCTATGCAACTGAAGTCACTCATCATGAGCCAGATGACCTTTTCATGGTTCTCGGACGGGAACAAGAAGTTACACATACATCATTATCATGGACTCCTGAACATGAATTCGAGACTAAGACTTCGGCTCAAGAGACGAGCAAAAACGATTTGGAAACTGCTCAAAAAGCCTCTACAGGTGAAAAAGCCGTAGATGGTAAAGAAAAGAAGAGCCGTGGTGTCGTCAAGGGGAAGGATGCAAAGCCAAGAGGATCAAGTAGACCTGACCCCGCGTCAAAAGCGAAGAGAGCTCCTTGGGGAAGTAGAGCTGCTGCTACAAAAACCAAATCCGAGATGGTAATTTCCTTCACTACTTTTTCGTCTTTCTTGATTAGTTTTCTCATGTGGGTTTGGTATTTGATAGGAGGAAGAGAGAAAGAAGAGAATGGAAGAACTTTTGATTCAAAGGCAAAAGAGAATTGCTGAGAAGAGTTCTAGTGGTAATGCAACTAAACCCGTGAAGAGCTTGACGAAGAACGAGAAGATCCCAGAAGCCAGACAATCAAAGGCTAAGCCGGTACTGAGAAGTTCGACCATTGAGCGACTTGCTGTTGCCCGGACCGCACCAAAGGAGCCACCACAGCAAAAACCAGTACTCAAAAGAGCATCAAAACCTTTAGGCAACAAGGCAGAGAAATCTCAGGACAAGAAAGTAAGTAAACTAGGAAAATCCGATGCGAAAAGCCTGGAACTTTCTCGTGACCCGAGTATCGAAATCAAGGAAGCAGTCGAAGATTCACAGTCTTACTTGTTGGTGAAGGAAGATGATAAACCTTCTGCTGATGATTTCAAAGACATTAAAGAGTTAAATAGCTTTCCATCAGAAGAAACAGATGAAATCATAGCCAATCATCAGAAAGTAGACGAACTGACGAAAATTGATGATCAGGAAATAGAGAAGAAGACATCTGTCTATGAAGATAAAGAAATCACTAAGAACCATTGTTCCGAGGATATCGGAGAAGTCCAGGCAAAACCGGCGTCTCCAAAAAAGTCGGTGACTTTTTCAGAGACAAATATGGAAGAGAAGTATTTTTTCTCACCATCAGTATCGGAGAATGATAACTCGACTCCACCGGCGAGTGAAGCAGATCATGCGAGGAAGAAATGGAACAGTGAAGAGACTTCTCCAAAGGCAACAGCTAAAGTTTTCAGAAAGCTTCTTATGTTTGGAAGGAAAAACCGGAGTTAAAAACGATGTCGTCTTGGCTTCAGTTGAAAGAGTCATTGAATGTTTTTTTATTATTCTTTAAAATATTTCTTGTGTGATATTAAAGTCTGTTGTGGCTTTTATTATCAATTTAATTTGGCTGTTTATATTTCGTTATTGATGTGTTGGTTGCTTAGCATTGGAGTGTAAAAAAATTGGTTTTGAGAGTTTGAATGAAGTAAATTTATTATGGATTTTTCTGTAACTTGACTATATGATTGGTGACTACATCATTAATAGGAACCAAAATAATGAGAAAGAAGAAATAGAGCAAATGGTTTAATTGCTCCTATATGTAGTTCATAGATTAAAAATAGGCAAAAAAAAAAAAAAAAAGAAGAAGAAAAAAGAGGGAGGGAAGAGATGAATATGTGATGGTTCATTATATGAACTTTTTGGAAAAAATATAAAAATATATTAATTATACGAAAGGAATATGGAAATATTTTCTGATGAAATTCGGTGAGATGAAACTTGGTATTTAAGCAAATTGGTTTTGTTAGGTTGAAGAAGTCGTCTTCGACTATACCATCGGCATCCAACAACAAATTCAATAACCATTTCGTAGTTTCTACTTTTTATTTATTTATAAATCCTGTTGGTTAGTAACATGTTCCAATCAAGTGGGTATCTAATTCCCGTGGTATCTCTTTTCACGTTCTTAGGCATTTTCCAAGCTGTTTTCCATTTTTTACACTTTTTATTTGAAAAGAATACTATTTTTTTTAATTTCGTAACATTAATCTTGTAGATTTTTTCCTTCCACAATGACGAGACAACAAGAATGTTATTGGTTCTTATATTTTAATTAAATTATATATTTCATATAAATTTTAAAATATATAATTAAAAAATTTTGGATTTTGATATAACAAAATTTAATGGAGATTTTGGTTACACACGTTTAATAGATTTTTAATTTCAAGCGAAATATTATTGGATTAATGATTTTTAAGTTTTTTGTTAAAATCTTTTGTTGTTCTTTTAAATTTATTAAAATACAATGTGAATTTTGAAATCTTAATGATTTATTAAATGAATAACATCGAATTTTAACTAATTTTATATGACATTAAATAAATAACACATAATTTAAACAAGAATTTTAAGATCATTAGTCTAATAACACATAATTTCGTTTAATATTTTAAATCCAATAAAATCTTATAACAAATAAACCCTCACAAATTTGATTTCCTTTCTTTTTTATATGTAATTTTCAAAAAAAAAAAAATTGTGATAAACAACAGAGAATTCTTCCACAAGGAAGCTCTGTGTTTTATCTTTTGCTCTAAGCTTCCTCAACTACAATATTCCATTTTCCCAATTCTTTAGATAAACTTTTCCAAGACACAAACTACTTTCTGAATTATAAGAAAGAATTAAATAAAAAAGGTGAAATACCCATTTCAAAGAAATGTTAACGTGTCTATTTCCATTAGGCAAGACGATTTAATCTGAGCAACCAAAGTTGTCTTTATAAAAGAATCATTTTGTGAAAGAGAAGGAGAAAGAGAGAGAGAGTAAGGTGAATCCATGGCGTCGAAGATTATTTCAGCCATAGTCTTTGTATTCAATCTCGTTGCATTTGGTTTAGCAGTTGCTGCTGAACAAAGACGTAGCACTGTAAGTCATATTTCCATAGATTAATATGATGATTATGTGATTTTTCTTAGTTATATAATTTTCTTATTTTTTGTGGAGCAGGCAAGGGTTGTGCAGGACACAGAGGTGCAATATAACTACTGTGTATATGATTCAGACAGAGCCACAGGATATGGAATTGGAGCCTTTTTCTTCTCAGTGGCTAGTCAACTTCTTATCATGTTCGTTAGCCGCTGCTTCTGTTGTGGAAAGCCTCTCAAGCCTGGTGGTTCACGTGCTCTTGCCCTCGTTCTCTTCATTGTCAGCTGGTAAGCTATATACTCTCTTTTTTTTTTTTAACTCAATTAGTTCATCACATTTATACATCATCTAGCTTAAGCTAGGTTGAATATGACGGTTCTAGTAGGGGTTTTAGGGAAATGAAACTGAACTTAACCAAAATTAATTTTAAAGTTGTATGCAATATTGGAAGATACAAAGATAATTTTGAAATCCATATTCAAACATGTGTTATTAAAGTTTGGTCTTTCCTCCGTATAATGTTCCAAATCTTGTAATCACCATAAGGCACCAAGTTTATGTTATGCTTTTAGCTTTCTTCCAATATATTAGAACCTATTGTGAATGACATTGATGAGAGTTGAGGAAAACAAACGTGTAGTACTACATGATAATTTACTTTTAGAACTAACAAAAATCAATTGGCCTAGTGTTTGTCAGATCTGCTGCTTTGTTATCAAACCAGGGATCGAACCTGGTCATTTGCAATGCGAGTACATTTTCTCCTATTTATGGAGTTTGTATTACTAGAACGGACCGTTGTGGCCTAGGAATTGACGTGACAAAAGAATATTTAATTCTAACAAGTGTCATTAAATCTAAATTACCAAACATTTTAATCCGTTATAAATCCAAACATGTTTCTTATTTTGTTACTAATATAAGTGTGCTTCGATTTTCTTTGAACTGTCGATCAAATGCATAAATCTTTCATTCAACAAGCGAAAACCGAAATTGAGCTAATACTTTTTTCTTACATTTTACTGGAAAAAAATATAGGATGTTCTTCTTAATAGCAGAGATATGTCTATTGGCTGGATCAGTAGAGAATGCATACCACACAAAGTACAGGACAATGTTCATGGACAATCCTCCTGATTGTCAAACTCTTCGTAAAGGTGTATTCGCCGCGGGTGCCTCATTCGTCTTCTTCAATGCTATTGTCTCTCAATTCTATTATTTCTTCTATTCCTCTGCTGCTGAGACCTCCCTCACGCCTTACTAGAGGACTTTCACCAACAAGAATAAGTTCTTTTGTATTCTATGTTCTATCTGATATACCAATGTCATATTTTGGGGTTGTTTTTTTCTATGACTGCAAACTATTTGAGATTGAAAGTACAACTATGAGTTTTGTAGATTGATTTGTTTGGATATTGAATTGAAATGTTGTTAACATGATGCATTGCGATGTATGGTTAGTAGTTGTAACATGTGGTACAATATATATGTTTCTTTGATAACTAATGTGGTACAATATTCATGGTAAAAAATCAATTAAAGTTAATTAGATCAACTTCATAACAAAGACGATAAATGATAGTGGTAAAAAAATTGTAATAAGAAATCACACTATAATAAAAAGCAGGTTTTTTTTGTTTTTAAGGAGGCTTTTTTCTATTTGAGGTAAGTATATTGCAAACTAAAATGATAGAATTTCAGAGAGTATTAACTTATATTTTAGAAGACCAAAACAAAGAAGACAACAAGAAATATTGATACCAAAAAGTACAAACATATTAAGGAATTGGCAAGATACTGATGAGATATATACATTTGTTATCTAGGATATACATGTATTTAGTTCACATATAATATCTCCTTGTATCTTAAGAGAGTTTGTTAAATATTGTTAAGTATACCTCTGTATATATATTGAACGCAGAGATCATTAATAAACAAGTTCAGTTGTTATTGATTCCTTCATGGCATCAAAGTGATCTAGAAACCTAAAACACATTTCCGCTTACTGAATTTTTTCTTTACATCGACAGAGACTGTGCTCAGAGTTTTCTAGTTGAAAATAGAGAAATCGTGCGATGGGGAACGAATCGTCAGGGATGTCTGGTGCGCGATCAAATCCAAGTGTGGAGACAGTCTCTCCATATACACTCTCGGCGTCTGATAATCCGAGAGCCGTAATCTCATCAGTTCAGTTGACAAGTGAAAACTATAACGAATGGGCATCTGAGATGCTCAATGCGCTTCAGGCGAAGCGAAAAACATGTTTTGTTAACGGAACCTTGAAGAAACCATTGTTCAGCAGTGCTCAATACAACGACTGGTTAACTGTGAACTCGATGATTGTTGGTTGGTTTCGATCATCGATAGAACCGAAAGTGAGATCTACCATGACTTACATAAGTGATGCGTCTCAATTGTGGCTCGAATTGAAGTCACGCTTCTCAGTTGGTAACAAGGTCAGAGCGCATCAATTGAAGTCACAACTTGCGTCGTGCAGGTAGAATGAACAGACTGTACTAGAATATTTTGGCCATCTCTCTTCGTCGTGGGAAAAGCTACAATCTTACCAATCGATTCATACATGTTCCTGTGGTGCAGCATATTCGATTCCTAAAGAGAAAGAAGAAGAAAAGATTCATCAATTCATCATGGGACTTGATGAATCTAGATTTGGAAGTTTTTGCACATCAACCATTGGTCATGATCCTTTTTCCTCGGTCAGTGAAATCTATTCGAAGGTGGTGAGAGAGGAGCACTTAACTCTCTACGGTTGAAAGAACAATAGAATAACGTTGTAGGTTTTACAACTCGTCGAGAAAGACCAATAGAAAATTATGTATTGTGTTCAAAAGATATGATTTGTGTGCATTGCGGTCGTGGAGGACACGAGAAACGTGAGTGTTGGTAAATCATTGGTTTTCCAGACTTGTTTACTGAGAAGAATGAAAGATCGACGCGAGGACAGAGCATGCGAGGATGAGGTGGACGCGGACATGGTCAGAGCTCAACTGGATCAAATCATCCAGTCGTGATCATGCCACGAGCTCACATTCATCTTCATTCTTGGAGCTTACAACCGAACAATGGCAGACCTTAACTCAGCTTCTGCAAAAATAATCAGGTTTTGTTGATAAGCTCTCCGGTAAGATGAGCAAATATTGTATAAATTCTTGATTCTAGTGCCTTTCATCACATGATGGGTGATGTTGCACGCCTTATTGATATTCGTCCTATATCAAAGTGTTCTGTAGGTTTCGCAGATGGCAGTACCACATATGCAACAAGTATTGGAACATTTATCTTGTCTGGTTCTTTGAAATTGCAGAATGCATTATTTGTTCCAACACTGAATTGCTCGTTGATTTCAGTTTCTAAATTATTGAAACGAACTAGATGTTGTGCAGCCTTTACTCATGATTATTTTATTTTACAGGACCTTTTCAAGATGACTCCGATTGGACTCAGTAGAGAGAATAATGGGGTGTATCTGCTTACAGAAAGAAATGAAGCACAAGCTTTTGCAGCATCTAGTTCATCGGTTTCTTCAGAAGTGTGGCATAAGAGATTGGGTCATCCATCGTCTATGGTGTTATCTATTTTAGATTTTTTTTCTAGTTCCTCATATAAGCTTAGTTCTAAATCTTGTGATACTTTTTTAAGAGCAAAGCAAACTCGAGATGTTTTTAATGATAATATGAATAAAGCAAATGAAAATTTTTCGCTCATTCATGTCGACGTCTGGGTCCCGATCGTGTTTCTTTCTCTTGTGATGCTAGGTATTTCCTAACAATAGTAGATGATCATTCTAGAGCGGTGTGGACACATCTTTTACTCGAAAAATCAGAAGTTTGAACTGTTCTATCCAATTTTTGCGTTATGAAGAGACTCAATTCGGTAAAAAGGTACAGATTTTTCGCAACGATAACGGGACAGAGTTCATGTGTCTCGTTTATCTACATCACACTTTTGAGAACAAGGAATCGTTCATCAAACTTTTTGTGTATCTAAGCCACAAAGAAATGGAATAGTGGAACGAAAGCATATATATCTTCTCAATGTCTCTAGAGCTCTAATGTTTCAAGCTTTCATGCCTATTTACTTTTGGAGAGAAGCAGTTTTGACAGCGACATATTTAATCAACCGCACTCGTACTCCACTATTAAAAGGGAAAACACCACATGAAATCTTGTTTGGACAGCAACCGAACTATTCACATTTGCGTGTCTTTGGCTCTACGTGTTACTCGATAACTTCAGATAGTTTGGTATCTTAATGGTTCTCTTGGTCAAGGTATCATGTTGTCCTCTTTCTTAACTCTTGATATCTCGATATATTGTGATTCCGATTGGGTATCGTGTCCGCTTAGAAGGCGGTCTCTACGTGCCTATGTATTGTTTCTTGGTGGCTCGCCGATTTCTTGGAAGACCAAGAAGAAGAATATTGTGTCTCACTCCTCTGCCAAAGCTGAGTATCGAACAATGGTAGTAGCTCTTCGAAAATTAAAGTGGATGCGCAAACTTCGTCTCAATATGGGAATTCCAGTTACTGATCCAGCTCGTCTTTTATGTGATAGCAAAGTTGCTATTCATATAGTTGCGAATCATATATTTTATGAGCGAACAAAGCATATTGAAGCTGATTGTCACTCCGTCAGAGATCCAGTCATAGATGCTCTTATTGTTACTGAGCATGTTATCACAATTGATCAAATCACAAACGTTCTAACAAAGGCTCTACCTCGTCATCAGTTCGATACATTATTATCCAAGTTGGAAATTTCGAATCTCCATACTCCAACGTAAGGGGGAATATTGATGAAATATATATATATATATATATATATATATTTTATCTAGGATATACATGTATCTAGTTCACATATAAACAAGGTCAGATGTTATCAATTCCTACACAAGACTGAAGTACTAAACTTCAGGATACTTGTTGGGCCAGGGTTCAACACCCACTAAAGGCCCAACATAAAGTCAAACCTAATCCAAAAAAGGCCCATTAGTCGCATGCGGTGATCGACTAGGTGATGACACTTGTCAAGTCACTGTTCACCGCACTTTAGTCCGATTAGAATCAGTATAAATAGGAGAGGAGGTCGATCTAAGAAGGGGTCGGAAAAATAGTGAGAGAGAGGGTGAGGAGATAGAAACAGAAAAATCGTTAGGATCGACGAAGTGAAAAGGCAACAACTAAACAAAGTACCACGTCTATAACAAGCTCGTCTACTAAAATTACGTCGACTTTAGACAATGCCTCATCCATAATAATTGGAAGATAGTCAATACGCTTACATCAATTCATAGCCGAAGTAAAAGAGTTAGTATCACCAAGCTATAGTCAAATAGCCACGTCGATCCATAAATTATTATTTATTTAATATATAATTCATGTCGTCTAACCCTTGTTGAATTTGACCGCGTCCAGAAAAAATACATTGGGAAGACCGGTAAAACATTTGGTGCCATCTGTGGGGACGACAATAAGCTGAGGGTTTAGACGGTGGATTAATGGCTAAAAATAACGAAGGCATACCTGAGGAGATAGTCGAAGTACAGTCTTAAGTGGAAGCTCGTCAAGCGGAAACCAACCGTCTGATCATTCAACGTCTCGACGATCAAGCCAGAGAAGCCAGTGAATTTCGAGCTCGGTTTGAAGCTGCGTTCGCAGATAGTGATAGAAGAGTTCATCTGGACAACCTCAACAACACCTTCTTCAGGACACCACGGACCACCCCGACTGGACCGAATGACGAAACACCGGAACCAAATGTCGAATCCCAGACTAGCCAAGATGAAATTGCTGCTTTGAAAGAGCAGATACGTGAGATGGGTTCACAAGTGCACCGAGCTATAAGTTCATCCCCTGAGATTGAGCGCGTCGTTGAGGAAACTCAGCGAAATCCATTTACCAAGTAGATAACTGACACGCAGATCAGCCAAGTCACCAAGATTAAGCTCCCACTGTACGAAGGGAATAGCGACCCTAGTCATCATCTCACCGCATTCACAATAGCTATGGGACGTACCCGTTTCAATACGGCTGAGAAGGATGCTGGATACTGTCAATTCTTCATCGAGAATCTCGGTGGAGATGCGCTGACCTGGTTCTCACGCCTCCCATTAGGAAGCATTAGTAGTTTCCAGCAGTTGTCTACAGCCTTTTTGAAGCATTATTCAATCTTCATTGAGAAGAAGGCTTCAACAGCGGACCTTTGGACGTTGGCTCAGGGATGTCGAGAGCCTCTGCGAATCTTCATTGAAAGGTTCAAGAGAATAGCATCCCGGCTAACTATTCCAAACGAAGCGGTAATCGCAGCTTTGCGAAACTCTTTATGGTACGAATCACGGTTTCGTGAAGAGCTCGTCTTAAGCCAGCCTCAGACGTTGGAGGACGCCCTTCATCGTGCGAGTTGTTTCATTGAAGCAGAAGAGGAAAGGGCTAAGATGATAAAAATTCATGGAAAAGAACGTCAGAACCACAAGGAAAAGGATGAGTATAGGGAGCCCCAGCTACATTATCCTAAATCCTTTGAGAAGAAGAAGGATGTGATCCACTATGTTCAGGGCCAGGGAAGCCAAACACAAGCCACGCCTAGGAAGGTCGACGGGAACCTGAAATCTTTTTGTGAATTTCATGGAAGGTCTGGGCATAGTACTGATGAGTGTCGGCACCTGAAATATATGGTGCTAAAACAGTATAGTTCCTCAACGACGAGGCAAGAAACCCCGTGGGCTAAACAGCGAGGTGGTTTCAATCGCGGTGGCTTTAGACAGGGTATGATGAATGACCGCTCTAACGTTGCTAGAAGGAATTTTCAGAGACCCCCGATTGACCAGGATATGGAACCACCAAAACGAGATAGAGAAAATACAGACGATGAGGTACAACCTATACCTCGTCGGCGAATCAATGTCATTAGGGGGGGGGGATTAAGACAGTGTAATGATTCGATCAGAGCGATTAGGAAATTGGAGCGTAGAGCATCGGTATCAGCAGTCACCACTCCGTCTAGTGGAACAGATGAGGACCTCGTAAAATTTACACAGGCTGATGCCAACGGAGTAGACTCGCCACATAATGATTTTCTTGTTATCGAACTAATGTTTGAAGATTGCAAGGTCTCCAGGGTATTGATAGATACCGGCAGCTCGATGAATATTATCTTTAAGGAAACCCTTACCAAAATGGAGATAGACGAAGCAAGAATAAAACCTTCAACCCAAACTCTCACGGGTTTTAGTGGTGAAACAGTCACCGCAGCAGGGAGCATAAAACTTCCCCTAAGCATAATGGGCGTTACCCGCATCGTGAAACTCTTAGTTGTTGATGAACACCCAGTTTTCAATGCAATATAGGGGACCCCGTGGTTGTTCATGATGAAAGTTGTGGTGTCTATCTACCACCAATGTCTAAAATTCCCTACCCCAAAAGGGACCAAGACGGTTCGTGTAACACCCCGTTTCCAGTCAACCCCCTTTTGACCAAATCCGAGGTTGTTAC
>OVBE01011409.1:0-14185 GCA_900406425.1 Iberis pinnata
ATTTTTTGTTTCAAGTTTACAAATAAAGTTTCAAAATTTAACCTGGTTCAGTTGAACTCTCTCCCTCTAATGGACGTGGCCACTGACAACAAATCATAGAAAATACCATGTCAAGATTCTTAGAGCATGTGCATTGCTAAAATTCAAAAGTGGGTTCTTAATTTTTTTTTACATTTAAAAAAAAAATTAATATTTGACCAATCGTAGGTCTCCACATGTCAGTAGGGCTCACGATTTTTGTTAAAACCACCTCTTAAACAAGAGATAAGAGGGGTGGATTTTTAATTTTTCTGTGGAACCCAGCCCTTAAAATCAACTTAAGAGTCCCCAATAATCATGGTCTTGAGACAAAATTAAAAATTTCCCTTTATAAATCCAGCTAGAATAGTACAATATTTATAATTAAAAGAAAAACATATATAAATATATTTATCAAGAATTCACTACTTACTTTTTATTTTTCCTATTGTAAAATATACACTGGCGGAAAAGATTATAATCATTTTGAAATAAATATAAAAAATGTGAAAATAATGAATTTTTTTTATATGGAAAAAATATATTGGAATCAATATAATTTGAAGAAAATTTAATAAAATTGACTAAAGATTTAATTAGTACAAGAGAGAATTTTAAGTGGAACCAAAAAAGTAAGAAAATATTTTCCAACCATTGTAATGAAATTACATTCTTTTTTTGGAGACCCTTATAGTTTTTGTTTAGTCACGGGGTTTTAGCAAATTTTTCCATGATAATACTATAAACAAAACATTGGTTTTCCTATCAATCATTGTTGTGTATTTTGTCTTTTACATTACTGGTTTATTGGGTTTTTCCTCTAGATGTCTCAAAAAGGTAGCAATTCAATCGTTAGTAAGGCAAGTGTTTGATTTTTGGAGCACAGTTATAATTTATAAACATCACTAATGAATACACAAAAAATAATTAATTGTATAATTCTTTTGTTGAATTATTAACTTGAGTTGATGGGTATATGCTTGGTTTGAAAGCCCCAGTTGAGTGTATCAAAGGTGGTTTGAAAACAAGTAGACCAGGAGGCAACAGATTTCATAGCAATTTGGCAACTTCTTTTATTTAAAATTTTGGCATACTCAGTTTCTAAAAGCTATTACATTGATTGATATCCTTGTTTTTTTTCCGTAACTTTTATTTGAAAATATTTTTATAAGATAATAATTTCGTTTTCTTATTATATTAATTTAAGGAAAATTCACAAAAATATCACTAAAAACTAGGTTTATTCTAAAAATACCACATATTTTCAAAAGTTTCAAAAACACTACACTTTTTTCAAAAATACTACAAAAATGTTTATGTTCCAAAAGTACCACAAAATTTGAAATAACTTTGAAACTTCAAATTTAAACCCTAAAACCTCCAAATCAAACTCTATCCCTTCAAAATTAAACCATAAACTCTGTTTAGTGAACTCAAACGCAAAATTTTAAATTTTAAACCCTTAAAATTCAATTTATATGTTTGTGGTACTTTTGGAACATTTAGAAGAGTATGGTATTTTTGGAACTTTTGGGAGTGGTATTTTTGAAATTTGAACTTATTTTGATGGTGTTTCAAGAAATTCATTTTAATTTGATATTTTAATGTTCAACTTTATAATAATATTTTTTTAAAACTATAGTATTTTTATTTACAAACATTCTTTTTTATTATTATCTTGAACCAAATATTTCATCAATTACCGAATGAACCTAATTTGTTTTGACTTTTCTTAAATAAATTCACCATTTAAGTTTTTTTGTAAAAAAAGCATTTTAAATTGAAAAAAAATATAGATATTTCCGGAAGAGGAATTCCTTGAAACACCATCAAAAAAAGTTCAAATTCCAAAACTACTACACACTCCCAAAAATTCCAAAAATACCACACACTCTCAAATGTTCCAAAGATACCACAAACATAAAAAGTGGATTTTAAGGGTTTAGAATTTAAAATTTTGGTTTGGGTTCACTAAATAGAGTTTAGGGTTTAGTTTTGAAGGGGGTACGGTTTGGTTTTGGGGACTACGATTTAAATTTGAACTTTTAAAGCTATTTCAAATTTTGTGGTATTTTTGGAACAAAAACTTTTTTGTGGTATTTTTGGAAAAAATGTGGTATTTTTGGAAAAAATGTGGTATTTTTGGAACTTTTGGGAGTGTGTGGTATTTTTGGAATAAACCTAGTTTTTGGTGGTATTTTTGATAATGTCCCTTTCTGGAATAGGTCGATTACATGTCAAATTGGACTCAATCCAATACAATCACTAAACCAAATATAGAAATTGAACCGACCCAATTTAATTACTAAACCAAATCTAATTGAAATAACAACAATTTAAACCAGTTTACAAGCAAACCGTAATCTCCCGTAGGAAACCTTCGAGAGCTGCTGCTTCTATTTCTGCGAACTGTCGATCGAAATGCCAATGTCGGAGCGATGAGAACAAGTCTTCGATTAACACTCTACCGTTAACCCGAGACCATGGCAAAGAAAAAGATGAGAGAAGAGAAAGAGGTTGGTTTGTAAACGCTTCAAAGGCGAAGCCTTAGAACTTCACATTGGAGGCGGAGGGGGATAAATCAATTCTCCAGTGGTGGTGGGATGGTATGGTCGTGTCAGATCCACCTTCTCCTGACAGTCTAAGGTCGCACAAAGGCTTCCTTGACTGTTCGAGGACCTGATTTCACCGCATCATAAATTATGGCTTTTAGATATGCCGCCGTCTTCCATAAGCACTGTTGAATCTCCAGTTGTTCAGACCAGAGAAGCCGATGTTTTGCTACACCTTATCATCTTCTGCCATTGTTCTAGATATGAATTTAGAAAAACTTGTTGTTTAAAAATGTAAAGTCGAGATCAGAGCCGAAGAGGAACCCACAAAATCGAAATCACCTTAACTCCCTAGTTTCGGCACATGCAGCCATGATCAGGGAGTTTGGACAATAGTTGCTCTCGGCGTTAACTCTATATCACTTGTAGGAAACAGAGAAAACATAGTATTTGAATGTGCAATATTATTGAATATCAAAGTGTGGCTTTTATAAGAGCCTTACAACTGAAAATAGCTAAAAATGAGCAACTGATTCTAGTTGAAAACAAGCAACTAAGAATGAGTCATAATCAAGTAATCAAGACCAAATCAAACCTTAAGTAACCGGCTAATTTGATTTATTCATAACCATTAAATCCTCCCCTTAAACTAAATACCAATCACCTTTAGTTTAACACTTCTTTTAAATCAACTTCGAGTAGTCTTCTAAGTTTCACAAACTGATCAAGCTTTATAGGCTTAGTCATCACGTCTGCTATTAGATCTTTTGTTCCACAAAAATCCAGACTCAACACTCCTTCATTCACTAAGTCACGAAGATAATGAAACATGACATCAATGTGTTTAGTCCTTCGATGCATAACAGGATTCTTGGACAACTTATTTGCAGAGCTATTATCACACTTAATCACCATTTCACCATTGATCTTCACACCAAGTTCCTGCAGAATACCCTTAAGCCACACAAGATGACAAGCTGCAGATGTGGCTGCAACATATTATGCTTCAGTTGATGATAAAGTGACTATACTTTGTTTCCTTGAACTCCAACAAATTGTTGCACCATTGAATACGAACACATACCCTGATGTACTTTTTCTGTCACTCTTATCTCTGGGATAATCACTGTCTGTGAAGCCTTCCACATTCATTACTTTCATCTTCTTGTAATGTACTCCATAGTCCATTGTTCCCTTAACATAACTCAGCACTTTCTTGGCAATCATCAAGTGTTCTTCCTTGGGATTAGACATGAATCTGGCAATTAAACACACTGCAAACATCAAGTCTGGACGAGTTACTGTTAAATACATTAAACATCCAACAAGCTGTTTGAAGAGTGTGGCATCAACTCTTCCATCTGCTTCTTTTGACAGCATAGTTCCTGGAACAATGGGATTCTTGACAGAATTGAAGCTTTCCATATTGAATCTTTCCAATATCTCTTTGGCATACTTATTTTGACTGATGTGTATGCCTTCAGCTCCTTGATACACTTCAACACCGAGACAGAATTTCATCTTTCCCATGTCAGTCATTTCAAACTCCTGCTGCACTGAATACTTAAAATCTGCACACACCTTTTCATTACTTCCAGTGTAGATAAGGTCATCTACATACAAGCTCACTACCAACAAGTTATCATATGTTTTTCTTGTGAACAAGGTGTGATCATAGCTGCTTTTCTAGAATCCTTCTTTCTTGAAGTAGCTTTCAATACGACTGAACCAAGCTCGTGGAGCTTGTTTTAATCGATAAATTGCTTTTTTTAATTGATACACTTTATTCTCCTCCCCTGCTTTGACAAATCCCTCAGGCTGATTCACATAAACTTCTTCCTGCAAGTCCCTATAGAGAAAAGCACTCTTAACATCAAGTTGATAAACATACCAGCTTTGTTGAGCAGCTACAGCTAGTAAGCTTCTAATTGTGTCCCAACGAGCCACTGGTGCATAAACTTCTGTGTAGTCTACACCTTCAGTTTGAGAGTAACCTTTAACCACTAGCCGAGCTTTGCACTTTTCAACCTTTCCTTCTTCATTCAACTTTGTTTTGTACACCCATTTGACACCGATTGTCTTGGCATTTGAAGGCAGATTGACAAGTTCTCAAGTACAATTTCTTTCAATATACACCATCTCTGCCTTCATTGCTTGTCTCCATTTGTTCTCTTTTACTGCATCACAGTAGTATACTGGATCATCAGTGGAGATGTATAGTGCAAGAGGTTCCATATCCTCTGCTATCTCATCTCCACTTACAAAGTCACGCATCCAACTTGGTTGCCTTCTTTGTCTTTTTGAACTCTATCCCTATTCAAAGACTTGAGTCTGGTCATCATTTATCTCATGTCATGTTTCTTCATGTTCCATTATCTTTGGAACATTAATCTCTCATGTTTCATTGATGATTCCCTCATCTTCTTTTTCATCTACATTTTCAGCTTCATTGTTTCCTTCTTCATCAGTTTCTTCTTCTTCTTCATAAGAGTTTTTAATCTCTTCATCATCTCCCCAGCTGAGTACATATTTTTTTCTTGTGAGTTTATGCTCCAGTTCCATTTTGCATCTTCTTCAAAGATTACATCCCGGCTCACAACAATCTTCTTGGTTACTGGATTGTATAGCCTGTAGGCTTTTGATTCATAACTTACTCCAAGAAGGATGCACCTGTGGCTGCGATCATCCAGCTTAATTCTTCTCTGCTCAACTATGTGGACATGTGCTATTGATCCAAAGACTCTAAAGTAGTCAACTGTTTGTTTAGTTCCAGACCATTTCACTTCAGGAACCATATCTTTAACAGATTTGGTGTAGCTACGATTGAGTACATGCACTGTCCATTTAGCTGCTTCTGACCAAAGAACTTTAGGCTTCTCTTTCTCAAACAATAAGCATATGACCATATTCATAATGGTCATGTTTCTTCGTTCTGCAACCCCATTTTGTTGGGGTGTATATGCAATTGTCAACTGCCTCCTTATCCCATTCTCTTTGCAGAATTTGTTGAATATATCTGAGGTGAATTCCCCACCTCTATTTGTCCTTAATCCTCTTATAATAGTTTTTGCTTCCTTCTCAACCAAATTTTTGAATGACTTGAAAGTAGGGCTGGGAAAAAAAACCGGAACCAAAGAACCGAAAAAAACGGTTCCGGTTCCACTCAAAAATACCCAATGGTTCCTGAGATGAAGAACCATGGGTATCTGGTAGGAACCAGAACCGATGGGTAGAACCGAATACCCGAAATATATATATACATATTATATATTTCGCGTACTTTAGTTTTTCTTAGGGTAATTTTTATTTTTATTCGGGTAATCTTTGTATATTCGGGTACTTATGGGTAATTTAGTCTTAATTTTTTGGAGTATTTTAGTTGTTTTCGGGTAAGCTTTGTGTTTTCGGGTTTTTTTTGGTATTTTAGGTATGAAAATACCCGGAACCGACTTAGAACCAAAAATTTCGGGTAACTTTTTTTGTATTTCGGGTCTGAAAATACCCAGAACACACTTGGAACCAAAAATTTCGGGTATTTTTTTGGTATTTCGGGTCCAAAATACCCGGAGCCAATTTAGAACCGAAAATTTTGGGTATTTTCCGGTTCCTTTAACATGGAACCGAACCGACCCGGAACCGAAAGGAACCAAACCGAAAAATTGAAAAGGATATATTGGGTATTAGAATTCAGAAACCGAAGAAGCGGAACCGAATAATTCGGACCCGGAACCGAACCGAATATCCGAAAGCCCAGTCCTACTAGAAAGTATCAAAGGCTTCTGCTTTCTCAGTCAAGAAATAGATCCATGTCTTTCTACTGAAATCATCTACTATTACCAGTAAATAACGCTTACCACCTTGTGAGATTGGGGTTATTGGACCACACATATCAGCATGGAGCAGTTCAAGTTTTTCTGTTGATCTCCATTTGCTCTTCTTTGGGAATTTGCCTCTCTGTTGCTTTCCAATATTGCAGGTTATGCACACCTTCTCATTGTCTTTAATGTGTGGTAAGCCCTTTACCATCTGGTTTCTCTGCATTAGTTGTAGAGATGCTTTGTTGAGATGTCCAAATCGTCTGTGCCAAAGTGTGGTTGTATCTTCTTCTTCCACAATGAGACAAGATGCATAGTTTGGTCTTTTTACTGCATGAATCAGAAACATTCTATTCTTTGTCATTTGTATCTCAACAATGATCCCTCTTACATCATGATATATTCTGCAGTAGTTACCTTCAATGGATATTGACAAATGCTTTTCTTGCAATTGACCAATACTTAGTAGATTACTGGTGAGATTTTGGACATAGTACACGTCTGTTATCACTTGCAGTATTTCTTCAATGAATACTCTGATATTTCCCTTTCCTTCAACACTTAGCTTTGATCCATTCCCCAGCTTCACTGAGTGTTTATAGCTTTCATCTAGTGTCACAAACCATGACTTCTCTCATGTCATGTGATTTGAACACCCTGAGTCTAAGAACCAAATGCCTTGCTTCATCTCATCATTCACATCCGCATGTGCCATGAGTAGTAGCTCTTCTTCTTCATCAAAATCAGCATAGTTAGCTCCTTTCTCATTGTTGGTACATTCATACTGAAAATGTCCCAATCTTCCACACCTAAAGCATTTGATTGTTGCTTTATTGAATGAGGACCTTCCTCTTCCTCGTCCTCTAAAACTGCTTCCACCTCTCTGTGGATTCCATCTGCCTCTTCCTTTGTTATCATGTGTGCCACAATAGCTATTTGGCTCATTCTCCACCTATAACACTTGTTCCTCCATTTTCCTTTCAATCACTTTCTTTTCGTGAATCTGTAGGGAAGCTTGGAGCTCATCACCAGTCAAATGATCAATATCTTTTGACTCCTCAATTGAGCACACTGCGTAATTGAAGTTCTCAGTGAGGCTTCTCATGATCTTTTCAACAATCTTGACATCCTGCATATTTTCTCCACAGGTTCTCATATCATTGGTAACCTCCATTACTCTAGCAAGATAGCTGGTCACACCTTCTCCTTTCTTCATTTCCAGCATAAGTCCTCCTTAGTCTCTGCAACTGAGCTTTCTTTACTTTGGCACTTCCTTGGTGCTTTACTTTCATTGATTCCCACAGCTGTTTAGCTGTCTCCTTCTGAGTAATGGTCTTCAGCGTTATCTTGTCAATTGATTGATACAGATAGTTCTTGGCTTTGAGGTCCTTCAGTTCTGCTTCTTCAAGTGTTTTCCTTTGTGCAGGGTCTGGAGTTACAATTGCTCTTAATTCATCATAACATGGATCAATGATTTTCCAATACTCCTTTGATCGAAGCAAATTTTCCATGACCATACTCCAATGGTCATAGTCACCATCAAATCTTGGAACCGCCGGCACACTAAAACTTGCTGGATCAGCCATCTCCTCTTGTTTGCTTTCTCACACTCGAATTTTTTTTTATTTTCTTTGATGATTTTTGCTCTGATACCAATTGTAGGAAATAGAGAAAATAGAGTATTTGAATGTGCAATAGTATTGAATATCAAAGTGTGGTTTTTATAAGAGTCTTACAACTCAAAATAGCTAAAAATGAGCAACTGATTCTAGCTAAAAACAAACAACTAAGAATGAATCATGATCAAATATTCAAAACCAAATCAAACCTTAAGTAAACCAGCTAATTTGATTTATTCAGAACCATCATCACTGGCCTGTAGAAAGAAGCAAGAAGGAAAAGTTAAAGTACATATAATTCTCTGTATCCTGTTTTCCACCTTTTTTGTTATATATACAATTATTTTGTTATCTAATATTAACATAATCAAGTCATATTTATACATCCATAAACAAACCAGCTGGTCACCAAACCCATCCTAGGTAGTGCATATCCATAATCTACTAATGATGACCATTTCGATAAAAGAATTCCGATCAATATCTAATTCTTATATATCAAATTACCTCAAATATCTGAAGTTGAATTTTAACGAAACTTTTCTTCTAAAACAATTTAACTAATTAAAACCATATATCAAATTATGTCACTATGTAAAAAGTGTACCATATACATATATAGATGTAACGTTTCAACATAGTAATAATAAATTAACCTACTCCTTTTTTAAAAATACGCTTACACTTTTTTAGTTTTTATATAACGTGTAAAATATTCCTGGTTAAAAAAGAACATGTGTAATATATTCCTATTTTTAAATCAGTTATTATTCTACCACTATTAAATAGACTTGATAACTATGGATTATGGAATATATCACTATAATATCAACTGATGAGTGCATTTAAGAAAACAACTCTTAATTTGTAAACAGTTATAAGAAAATAACTTCGAATGCAATTTTCATATTATAAAGGCCAAGATTAAAAAATGACAAAAAAAAGAATATAACTCTAAAAATAATCAAATTTAATTATTCAGTGAATATGGAATTATCAAATTTAATTATATACTATTAAAAATAGATAAACTATCTTTAAAACGATTGTAATAAGGTTTTTTAATCTAATTGCAACTTTTATTAAACTTGTGATATAAGAATCTTTTTTCTCTCTCTAGCGAGTGGAGCGATTTTTCCGGTGAACCTTGTTTACTCGGCCGTTTTCAACTCCTTTTCACCGGATTTTCTTCGCCTGTAACTACCTCCGCCTTTACCTCACCTCTATCTCACTTGCATGCCATCATCGGTCTTCATTTCATCTGCTTACACTTTCTCCTGTTTTCTTTTTTAAATCTATTCTCATCTTTGCTCCGCTTATCCAATTTCCCGATGGAACAACAACTTGATTCTGCACTAAATCAACTCTCCATCGAAGATGAAGCTCCGATACGGTTACCAAAAAACGCAGCTTTCGGGTCTGTCCAGAAGTTGAAGAACAGCATCATCGGTCGGTTTTTGAATCCCGCAAAGCAAAATATGTCGCGCTTTATCACTAAAATGCCTCAAATTTGGAGAGTCGAAGGACGAGTTAGAGGCATTGTTTTATCTAAAGCTACTTTTCAATTCATCTTTGAAGACGAAGCGGATATCCAATCAATCCTCTCAACCGGTCCATGGTCCTTCGATGATTGGATGCTCACCTTGGATCGTTGGGTTCCGGATCCTCCTCCGGATTTCCTGTGCTATCTTGAGACTTGGGTACGTATGCGCAACATTCCGGTGGAATACCTTACTCCTTTCACGATGAAGCTGGTGGGTGATAAAATGGGCAAAGTTCTAAAGATTTCTTTCAACCAGGATGAATCACAAACGAAGGATTTTGTTCGAATTCATTTGAGATTTGATGTTGGGCGTCCTGTTTTCAAATCCAAAGTGATAGAGCTAGAAGGTGGAAGCAAGATTGAAGTTAATTTTGAATTTGAAAAATTCAGGAAACGTTGCCAATCTTGTCTTCGCTTAACTCACGAAGCCTCCTCTTGCCCTCTTCTCAAGATCGATAATATCTCACCGGGAGGATCAGAGGTCGAATTCAATGTTGGAAGAGATCTCTCTCTCTCTCCCTCCTTAACTACTCCTGCGCCTTTGGTTACTCCTAGTACCTTCGACCAACACCTTATCTCTGTTTTACCGGCTGACATTTCGAAGGAGAAGCAGAATGCTATCCTACTATATTTATCTACCACAGATCCTTCTGAAAGACAGGCCAGAATCTTACGAGTACAGGCTAACTTTGAAGCAAAGATTCGGGATGTGGAGAATTTTCATTCTTTACTCACTACAGATCTTTCTAAAGGCAAAGGGCTTGTCTTTAATTATGAAGCTATTGGTTCCCCTGTTTTACCCAGGACGTTATCGAGTGGCTTAGTAGTGTAAAATGCTTTGAAATACCCTCTCAAGTGGGACAATCAATTTGCTACTCATTCTTTTGCTTTTACTTTGAAGGGTAGTCCTCCGGTTCATAGAGCCGTCTCTTCGGACTTAGCATTATCCGAGACTTCAGCCCCCGGTAAGAGCAATCGTAAACGGCCCAACAAATGGATACGACGAGCAAAACAGGCAGCTGTTAAGGCATCTTCATCGCAATTTTCTCTCACATAATTGAAGGACGATAAGATGATCTCTTCCTCTTCAGCTAGCGGATCGGATAATGAACGGCTGATAACTTATAAACGAAAGCGAGTTGGTGATATTTCCGTGCTGGATGAGTCCCCAACTAAGAAAGTGGTTCCCATGGATACTATGAACCTATCTTCTTCTTCATCGGTGGTAGGTGAGCAGGGTATTTCGCTCACCCCGCCGAAGGCCCAATGAGTGTTTTGAGTTGGAACTCTCAGGGTCTAGGGAACAACCCGACAGTTCGACGTCTTAGGAATTTGCCCCGGGTGCATTTTCCAGATTTAATGTTCCTTCAGGAAACGAAAAACTCATTACAAGTACTTGAGAATTTGAAGAATGGTTTAGGTTATGATAATTTATATACCGTCGATCCAATTGGTTTAAGCGGTGGGCTTGCGTTGCTATGGAAAAACAGTTTGGAGATATCAATCATATTTGCAAATCGCAGATACATTGACACGAAGATTCGGCTGGGGTCTTTTGAAGTCTATTATACTTTTGTTTATGGAGAACCAGTAAATGGATTAAGAGCACGATCCTGGGAAAGATTAGTTGCTATCGGAGAGCAAAGAAGACAACCTTGGATTGTGCTTGGAGATTTCAATGATCTTCTTGGTAATTCGGAGAAATTAGGTGGACCGCCGCGAGAGGATCGAACTTTCAGGAATTTCAGAAACGTTATTCAGGGATGTTCTCTGACAGAGATTAATAGCTCTGGCAACCGCTTCTCTTGGGCCGGATACAGGAATAATATATGGACACAATGTCATCTTGATCGAAGCTTTGGTAATGCCGAATGGTTTAACCTTTTCCCGAGAAGTCATGTCCAATTTTTTGATAGACTTGAATCAGATCATCGTCCTTTCATTCTGAAATTTGCTTATGAAGCTAATAGTTTCAGAGGCAGATTTATGTTTGATAGACGTTGGCTATCTTCGCCAGATGTCGCTGCGGTTATTGATCAAAGTTGGAATTTTCGAGGCTTTCATAAAAGTGTTTTCGAACGTATTGCTGAAGTTCGAAAAGGTTTATCAGTCTGGAAAAGAGATAATCCTCAGAATTCCTTCCTTCATATTGATAGATTGCGTCAGGAGCTGGATTCCGAAAGCTCAAAGGAATTCCCAAATCAAAATCTCATGTCAGACCTGCGACATCGAATTACTTCGGCCTATAGAAACGAGGAAATTTACTGGAGTCAAAGGAGTCGAGAACGATGGCTACAAGTTGGAGACAGGAACACTAGTTTTTTCATCGTTCAGTGAAATCCCAGAGAGTCAGAAATACAATCCAGGTCCTATGCGGCGCTAATGGTGTTGAGAAATTCGAGGAAGGGTCTAAAGGGGAAATTGCGGTTTCTTACTTCAGAAACCTTTTTTACTTCTTCTAACCCACCAGATGCAGAATCTTTGGTTTCCTCAATACAACCTCGAGTGACAGAAGCAATGAATCGGAAGTTGATCACTCGCATAACAGAGGCAGAGGTTAGAAAAGCGGTTTTTGGTATAGAGCCGAGTAAGTCGCCAGGAGCAGATGGCATGTCCAGCTTGTTTTTTCAGAATTACTGGGATCTCATAAAGGGTCAGCTCCTGGAGGAGATCAATATCTTCTCTGTTTCAGGGATTTTCCCAACCGAGTGGAATTTTACTCAGCTAGCTTTAATCCCGAAAGTCAATGCTCCAAAACATATGAAGGATATGCGGCCAATAAGCCTATGTTCTGTTCCGTATAAAATCTTATCTAAGATATTATGTAACAGATTGAAGCTTATCTTTCCGAAGATTATCTCTGAAACACAAGGGGCTTTTGTGACCCAACGCTTAATCTCTGATAATATTCTGATTGCTCATGAAGCAATCCATGGTTTGCGCACAAACCCTCTATGCAGAGAAACGCATATGGCTATCAAGACAGATATTTCTAAAGCCTATGATCGCGTAGAATGGTCTTTTTTGAAAGCTATGCTTCGAGTCCTGGGTTGTGCTGAGCTTTGGACTTCTTGGATAATGACGTGTATCACTTCGGTTTCTTATTCGGTTCTCTTGAATGGGCAGGAGCACAGATTCATAAAACCGGAAAGAGGTCTAAGGCAGGGTGACCCTTTATCCCCGATGTTGTTCATCATTTGCGCTAAAGCCCTAGTTCACAGCCTGAATCAAGCCGAATTACAGGGAAGAATCCAGGGTATTAGCTTAGCGCCACAAGGACCACCAATCCACCACTTACTCTTTGCTGATGACAGCTTATTTATGTGTCGGGCATCTTTGTCTGAGTGTGATACAATTCTCTCATGTCTTAAGAGCTATAGGGAAACTTCGGGCCAATTAATCAATTTCGACAAGTCATCAGTGACTTTTGGAGATCGTGTGGATCTTTCACTAAAGTTGGCTATAAAAGCGAAGCTGGGTATACATAAAGAGGGTGGAGCTGGGTCCTACTTGGGCTTACCGGAGTGTTTTAGTGGTTCGAAGAAAGAGCTTTTACAATTCATTCATGACAAACTGGATAATCGGCTTCGAGGTTGGTACGGCCGTACGCTATCCCAAGGTGGTAAGGACATTCTTTTAAAATCGATAGCTATGGCTTTACCTGTCTATGCAATGACTTGTTTTCAATTACCGAAGTCATTAACCAAGAAGCTTACCAGCGCGATGTCAGAATTTTGGTGGAATACAACCCAAGGAAAAAAGCCGATTCATTGCGTATCTTGGAAATCTCTTTGTTCTCCTAAATCTGATGGGGGACTTGGGTTTAAGGATCTTGAAATCTTTAACCAAGCGTTGTTGGTGAAACAAGCCTGGAGATTAATGGATAACCCAACCAGCCTTTTAGCACAGTTTTATGGTAGTCGATATTACCCACGGTCTAACTTTCTATCCGCAAAGATGGGAAGCAACCCTTCCTATGCTTGGCATAGTATCATTCATGGGAGGAATCTTTTGAAAAAAGGTCTACACCGTTTAATAGGAGATGGATCTGATACTTTTGTTTGGACAATTCCTTGGCTGCCCCACTCAATCCCTAGAGCACCCCTCAATCCAAATGGTCCCTTTAATGTCTTACTCAAGGTCTCGGACCTCATTTGTCCAATCTCAGGGCAATGGAAGCTACATCTGCTATCATCCTTATTCACACAGGAGGATGTCGAAGTTATTAAAACCCTGAAACCTTCTCTACAAAAGCGGGATCGAGAAATTTGGTCTTTAAAAAAGAATGGTGCTTATTCGGTGAAGAGTGGTTATGATTTAGCCTTGAGGTTGGATTTTGCTACTGGAAACCCACAAGCGTTACCACGACCATCACTTGGTGATTTAAAGAGAGAGGTATGGAAAGTTAAAACAATCCCTAAGATTAAGATTTTTCTATGGAAATCTTTATCAGGTGCTGTAGCAACAAAGGCACAACTCTTGTCTCGGAGTCTCCCAGTAGATCCCTCTTGTCCTCTTTGTTCGGCCGCCCTGGAGTCAATTGATAGGCTTAGAATTTAAATCCTAAAACTAATGCTGCATAGACAGATCACGGTAGCACAGTATAGGGTATCGAACCACAGAGACCAAAGTACACGA